>BMAU01005000.1:0-32959 GCA_019973935.1 Trichonephila clavipes | reverse complement strand
AATTTATTTTTTGGAATGAAGTAAGGAAACAAGAGTAACTACGATAAATAAAAAATGCGATTTACACTGATATAAATTATATATATCATCTGGTTTTCCACTTTCAAAAGATTCCACGCTAAACGCTCATTAGCTATCTTTTTGGATCCCAAAAATAAATAAAAAAAAGATATTTTGTTTTTTTTGCTGTAAATTATTGCAAATGAGATTTTTTTACTACGTTCTTGTAACATAGAATAGTACTTTTGATTATCATCACCTTCAAACTTACTGGGTATGCTTGACTTTCACTGTCTCTACTTTGCTTTTGGAAAGTTGCTTTAAATAATATTTTCTGTTGCTTTTCCCCGTAATAGGTTTACATGATCATGGATAAGCATCATTGACACTTTGAAGGGATTAATTGACCGGATGTGCTTTAGCGGTGATACTATGAATTGCATTGTAAAGAAGCGTTTTTACGCCAATTGTTTTTATAACTGACATCGATGTTTTTGTATCCGAATACATTTTCATAGGAGCGGTCGCATGAGGCGCTGAATCTACTCAAATTTTGGGTAAAACTGTTTGTTGGAATTTAACAATTTCTTGACGGTATCCTCCATTAGGCAGGTCTTAATGGAAGCCAAAAGCAGAATGAATTTGTCATTTGTGCCTCTTTTTGAGAAGTGGCAAACGGTTTTAAGTGGCAAAAACGGTTTTTACAATCAGGTACTTGTTTGATCAGAGTTCCTTAAACCACTTTTGTTCAGAAATATTTTCTATGAATATGCTATACTTTCCCCTACGATTAACTTTTTGTGGTTTTAATTGCTATGTTGTACAACTTATGGTTTTTATAAATGTAAATGAGCAAAATATAAAAAAATGGGCATCTGTGATCTCTATTGAAGGAAGATGAAACTGATCAAACAATTGAAAGACCTGATAAATAATGCATATTAATCGTGATAGCGAAAGTAAAGTAAACAAAGAAATGATAAGATGAAACGTTTGAGTTGAATTATGTTCAAGTACTGCCCTGAAAAGACTCTAGCCAAGAAAATTAAGATATCAAGAAACTAAGAAGCCATAAATGTAACACTTCACTTATGTCAAAAAGGCCTAAGCAAGAAAAGGTTACACATGCTATTTGTGTAGATCATCAAAAGAATAGAAAAATTACAATAACGTGAGCAAAAATATGACGGTTTGATTTGCAAATAACGTTCTTGTATTGTTAGTAGTAGAAAAGTGTCTGTGGAGATTTATGTTTTCTTTATTAAGGTCACGCACATTTTGGAACGGTTTCATTAGTTTTTATTGGATTTTTTTCTCAAATCTGCATCAAAAAAGAATAAAAAGTCCTTTAAAGAGTAGGTAAGTACATTTTCTCTTAGTTAAATTATTCGCGCTGTGGGCCAATGATTTTTATCAGTGAGCACAGAAAAAAATATATTATAAAAAAAAAAGGATTGAAGATTTGACTTGGTGAAGTGATCAGCCTGCTTCCGAGGTTAAAACATTTTGAAGGTTTCTCGCTTTAAATATTAAAAATAACACAATTATTCTTCATTGGAATTTTCATGCGTTTTCACATATTTAATATTAATTCTACAAATCATTTTCTCTTTTGTACATGCATTTATTTGTGCACTTGGTTTTTACCTCTTCTCTTACAATTAAGCGATTATTATGTCAAAGGAATAATGCATTATTTTTTTAAAAGAAATAATCATAAGAACGGAGTATTTCAGCCAGTCTACTTATAAATGTATCAGTACTGCACAATGCTTGGAAATTTTTATAACTAATTTATTAATACTAATTTACAGCGACTTGGTGTTTACCTAAAAATCCTACAAAACCTATCGTTTTTATTTTCATTTAATCTTATTCTTTGCATTATTATCTTTTTCCGATTAGTGTATCTTGTGCATATGTCGGAAAGTTAGAAGTTGAATAAAACTTCATTTGAAAACAAATTAGGTAATTCAGCCACACCCCTTTTTTTGAAAAAAAAAAGCTAAAACATGCGTGTTATGATAAAAAAAAATCTATTTTTATAAATAGAAATAATTAACTATAAAAAGAATGTGTAGTATTAAAAAGCAGAATATTTCCGAGGCAATACAATAATGTAATTTTTCTTTCCTTGTGAAATGTGTGCATGTAAAATTTTTAAATTAAGGCATTTTATATTAATAATTTTTATAATTTCAGTTCTTATTCCTGATATATTTTTTTTTCATACAAATGTAATACTTTAATATTATAAGAAGAAAAAACAGCTAAAATTTCTGTCGTGACAGAAAAAAAAATTTTTGAAGTTTTCTTGAGTTTTTCTTATTACAGTATTAGTACTCTCTAAAAGTTGATCATTTATAAAAAATGTGTGGGTTGAAAACATGTGAAATGCAATTATTTTAAAGAAAAACGTATAAGTAATATCTTAAAGGTTGGTATTTTTAAGTTTTAATTAGCTTATAATAATTTTTTCAATTATAAACTTGTGGTTTTCTCAGTTTGTGTTTTTCGAAACCTTAGTGCATTCAAAATGCTACTCCTTCGACAATTATTTACCAATCCCTTCAACTTTTTTTCTGCGTGTTAAAAATAAAGCATGTAATAAAATTAGGGATCCGTTTTGCTATAAACTGAATACTTTTTTTTTTTTTAAAAAATAAAATGTAAGACATGTTGGCTTTTCATTGATTTTTTTAGCCTGTATATCAACATTTTTTTTTTCTCGAAAAACAAATATGATTATTCTAAATCGATCCCTAAAGTTATTAGAACACCCATAAGAATATTATAAAAAATTTCAGGTCAAAAAATTAAATTTACAAAGGGTAGGATTTTAAAATAATTTTCCCAATTTTCTTCAAAAAATTTAAATTTTAAAATTGTGTGGGTATGTAATATATGAAAATTTTCATCTGAAGCGACATTTTTACTTGAATAGAAACATTGTATAAATATTAAAATATAATTTTTAAATACGTAAATAAAAGTTTGTAAAAGGGGTGCTAAGTCCATTAAGAGCAAGTTTAATTATTATTAACGTGTGAAAGCTTCCATGGGCTTGTCTTGCAGAGCATCAAAGGTTTTCAATGAAGGCTTAATATTAAGGAAATTGACACTCTGAGTTCTTTTTCTATGTTTAGCTGAATCTATATTTTACTGTCTTCATGACCACCATAAGAAAATCCGGTTTCTATAAGGTACGATGGTGAAAACGGTAAAAGTATACAATCACTTTTTGTTTTCAGTTCAGAAAGTCAATGCATCTACTTCTGCCAAATTGAAGAAGAGTTTTTATTACAAATACATTATTTTAATTTAAATATAAATAATGAAATAGCAAAACTTTTTCTTCTTTCGGTAGTGGAGAATCTTCTGGGGGTGTGCCAAATCGGATCTCTCCACCCATTCGTGGCGTACCTTTATCAAGTTATCCTCAGCAAAATATTTTTAAAATTTTGCACTTACTTGTAAATAGATATTCAATGATTTTTATATATTAAACAACCACATGTTGTTCTTCCAGTTTGTAAGTTTTTACATTTATCGCATTTTAAGCATTTCTAGGTTTTTGCTTTAAATTTCATTTCCTGTGATGTAATTTTCTACAAAAAAGCATTAATTTGCCTCGAGGAGTTATTCCCAGCATATATCTACAATTTGATTCTTGAAGTTGAAGATTCAATATACTGTTTAATTTCTCAAACCATCAATATTCTCAGGCCTAAGTAGCTCAACTTCTATCAGGAAATAATAATACTGCGAAAGTTTATAACTTCCTACCATTGGGTTTTCCTGCTTTACAGGAAGGCTGGTGATTTCATTTCTTTAATTCTCTAATAGATTTTGCTTTGGGCCTCTTACATTGATAACCATCTTGCTTCACAATAAAATACCAACAACGATGAATGCACTGTGCCCCATGTCTTGCAAAAGAGTCCAGAAAAGATTCTGGGTTTGTTTGTGAGGGGTCTCATTTTTATGTAATTTACAGTCTCAACTGTCATTAGCACAATATTCAGGCCAGGACTAATTTCTTTGGAAGCCAGAGGCTTCCTAATAACAGATCATTAGTGATGTCCAGATGCCTGGTCGGAGTTACATTTACAAAAATATTTTACCATACTTTTTAGTATCTTCTTTGAAGCATTATACGAAGCACCATCCTCAGTTGCATATTCCATTTAATTTTTCCACTCTATATTTTGCCTCGTTTAGATTATTAAATATCAAATAATGCCATTGCTGTTGCTTTAAGTTTTATTGGTTTTACAAAAAGTGGTTCTTTTACCGCTGACTATATACCATCCAGCGTCGAACATACCATAATGTGAAATGAGCATCTTTATTGCTATCTCTTGCCTCGCAATCTGAAGCACAGACTGAAAACAATTTATCTTTAGCTTTACCAAGAGAAGGCCTGTTCTCCTACATCTTCAGCGATATCATCAATTCGACGTGAAAACAGTATCATTTTGATAAGGGTATGGACTGCGCTCTTTTTGTAAATTGCCTCCAAACATAGTTTTCTACAATCTCCAGAATTGCTGCGGGCAAAATAAGCTCTTCGGCGAAATAATGTTTGTAGTAGGCTTTTTTCCGCATCTGTTATTTTTATATGATACTTTGTAAGGAAATGTGAAATACAAAAGGTTTTCATTCACTGACAAATTTTTTTTTTCAAAAAATGTTTTGTTTTCGTATGATTTTTAATTTTGGTTCAAAAAAGAACTCTCAGTTTGTTAATGTACTCACCATGAAGCGTTTCAAGAAATGTCTTTTTAAGTTTATTAAGGTTTCATATTGTCTGCTGCCAATATCTTTTATGAAACAAAATAACACCCCACAGGGCTTTTTCTTCTCCATTTACTTCAGTAATGGTATAGCCAAATTAAGTATTCTTGGCGAGAATATTTCCTTGATTTAATTTTCAGCGGAACTATGCTCGTCCTGTGCACCATTTGGTGGCCTTTTGTATTATCGTCGAATGTTCACAACACAAACAAAAAAATTTATCCATGATTTTTTTGTTCCAATTTTCTGCAGTAATGCCATAATTTGGCTTTGAATTACAATTAACGCCTGGAATTATAAAATGTATGATGACAAGATATATGTTGGTAGCTAAAGCAAGAAGCATCGGATGGATTAAGATGATTGGAATTATTACGAGGGTGCAGTGGCATTTATTACATGTTTCAGCGCAGACGTCCCGTAGTTTGGCCAGACTCGCATGAAGGCCAACTCGCCTGAGAATGCCAGATGTGATGGATGAGAGAGAGAGCGCAACATAAAAGTAAGAGCTATTTTTCAATTTCTACTACTATAGAGTTTCCCTCTCTCGCCCTATATCTTATTGTTCAAAAAGTTACACAATCGTTAGTAAAATACTTTCTATTCTGTTCATTCAACGGTTCAAATACATTTTTTATCTACAAACTGCCAGTAGACACTTCATGTTAATACAGTTCTTTCAAATTTTTAATTTAATTCAGTAATTAAATGAATAAATAATTAACAAACAAAGAAATTATGATCTCAAAAGTATTTGCGCCATAGAATGGAAAACTTTTCGTGCTATCCCTGTAGCTTTACCAATGGACAGCGCGCACGGAAACTAATCTGCCAGGACAGTATGGTTTCAATTTCCATCAGAGATGGCTAATTTCTAAGAATATTGGTAGTGATTTCTTCTTTTACTTTACTATTTCTTACACTGATTAAATTTAATTAATGAAATATAAATAGTAACGGCAAGAAAATATTCAATACCCCATATATGGAAAGAGAAGGAAAAATTACGAGGAAGAATAAAGCTTTCTCTTTTGTGATAAGCTTAACATTATTACAGTTCTGTCATATGTATTACATCTTTGTATTAATTGAAACTATTTAATAGAAAGTAGCTAAGACGACATCAGTTTTCCTTTGTTGGCCTAAGGCAGGAACGACAAATTTATTTTTATATTACTTGTTCTAATGACATTTATTACTTTTAGAAGTGCATGATGGATGAGAAATAAATTTAATTAAATAATATATGTTTTTTTGCAAATCTGTCTCAATTTAAAAAATGAGAAAGGAAAAATAACGCATAACACATTATAATTATTATAAATAAATTTACATAAAAATATACTATTATATAAAAAGTAACAGTAATAATTTAATACTCAAAGTACATTATTTAATGCATTCAGTGCATTATTATTGAGGGAGGGGGTGGCGATGAAAATTATGATTGAAAATTGGGTCACAGTAGGTGAAAGTTTGAAGCACTGTCTTACTTTATTTATTTTGCAAAAAGTAGTATACACGCACAAGCTGTAATACTTATGCATCTCATTGATTTGTATGGTTTATAATTAAAGATCGCGTATGGTAGCTTTAGCGTCAAGAAGTGCATTATTATTACATTCCAGTACATTATTAATGTATACTGGGGGCGCGATAAAAATTGGATTGAAAAGGGGGCTCAGTGAAAGTTTGAAGCACTGACTTAATCCGCAAGCCGATTACTCCCCACGCAAGATTACCTCTACCTCCATGCTTCAGCATAGAGATAAAGGAGCTCTTGTTTCACATAAATTCATGGGATAAAATTCCTCATTTTTATCATTTACAAACTATTATGCGCCCACAGAGACAAAAATGTTGAATTTTCTGTCATCCTAATTAATTTGCTCTCAATTTTGAATTTTCTGAAACTTAATCCCAAGAATCAGTTGGATCAAGGAACCATGTAGGTGGAAGTGTTAGAATCATTGAAGAAAGACAAAATGGGTGGAAGATTTTAATCGGTACGCTACTCGTTTATGGAGAAATTTTGAAATCACCCCAAACAGATCCACAGCGTACAGAATTAAAATTAGTGTTTTATATATAAAGTATAAATCCTAAGTATATATCCCTGAGCTTAAAAATAAATTCAAAAACGATATACAATACTAATACTAATTGACATATAACTGAACAATCTTTACCACGCAAAGTTAATTTTAAAAAATGATTACTATCTTGCGACTACCTGCTTCCTAAACATGTATTTGAGCTCTCTGTCTGTTTTCCTCATTCACTGATACTTTCTCCCAATTTGATGAGCAACTACCCCTCAAACTGTGTTTGCTATGCCAGTATGATGACCTAAGTTTGAGTTTCTGCAATACAACTTTATGTACTGAAGCCGATTGACTGCAGTTAAAAAGTAGGATAAAACAAAAACATAAAATTACAAAACAGCTCTGAGTGGGCCTTGTATCCAATTCCTTTGGGACCGTTTTCATATATGAGCACCATGGTAGTGGGACTGTAGTAATACATGTTGGGGCTCCTGCATCGATACGGCTGATACAATGGTAGCTATGGCCCTGACAAAAACAAACTATAGTAACTTCAAGCATTTTTTTAACAAAATCTAATATAATCTGTTTAATATAAAGTTATAACATTAACTTAAATCTCATAATGCAATCAAAAACAAAATAAGGTGCAATATTTTGATGAATCAAAATATATATTATAAAATCTTAATTTTTGCCATTTTTGTATTTCAAAGTGATATCGAATGAAAGGTACTTACGTATTATCGCAACCTATTGGCGGCATTGTATAAAACGAAGCACATGACTGCTAATTCAGAGTGTACAACATCTGCGAAAATGGGATTGACAATTTGGCGCGTTATATTGAAAGTTGGCAATTGTTGCGATAATATGTAAGTGTCAAATGAAATTTAAAAGATTGTCTAAAACAGAAAAAAAAAACATTCTTATTAAATACCATGTCGGTTAAATTTTCCAAATTAAAATGTCGCCAAGCGGGAGAAAATATTGTTTCCAAACATTGAATGATATCGTAGCATTTGGCGACGTCTTTTATTTGAGGTAAATGGTTAACGGAAACTATTTGGCAGAAAAATAAGTAGCGTACAGAAGTCAATTATAATTTTAATCTTTGCTTAATAAAGAGAAATAAAATTGGCTTAAAATTACGAAAAATACACGACGTAAAATGTAAGTAAAATCGTAAGCATCCGTGATAATGCTATCCGATTGTTTTCAAAACTACAATACAAAATTCAAGTTGCTGAAAGAATAATTTTTAAAAAATTGATTTATTAGAAAAATAATCCTAATTACGTATCAAAGAACAAAAAATAGATAAATATGACAATCAATAAACGTAACTATAGTAAAAATATGTAATAATCCGGAAAAAAAACTAAGTATAAAGTTCAAATTTTGGCATTCGGAGAAAATCGTGACATCACCGAATCGACATCATAACACCGAAAAATCACATAAAAATTAAATTTTATAAAATTTAGAGTTAATTTCGAAATGAAAAGTAAATAAAAATCCGCCTGAATTCAAATACAACGTTATGTCAAAACTTTAGATAAATCGATGGAGAACGTTTTGAGTTATTGAAGCGTAATTTATATAGATATAGGCATTATTGGGAATTAAAGAATGTCAGAACCGGTGTCGACCAGAAAAGAGATATTTGTTATTTGGTCGCGAATGAACAGGCGACGTGATTCTTTGGGCAAACAATAGGTTACCGTTATTCTTCGCTGGCTGCGTTTCCCTGCCATGTGCATGGTTGAACGTATTTTTCTGCTCTACAATTTTTCCCGAACTGCCTGTGAAGCTAGCAAATCGAAAAATCATGTTTATTAGAAATACTACTTCCGATGGAATGGTGAGTGACCATGAAAGATTGAAAGGCGTTCACACAATTCTTCATTTAATTTTTCGATTTCACGAAGTAGTTTAAACTCTATTGACTGTTCATTTTTATTAGAAACTGCAAAAGTTACAATACGAGATGACGAGACCAAGAATTCCATCCGTAATGTCGGTGGCTTTGTCCAGCGTGAAGTCGTGAGGCAATTCCATATGCAGAATTAAACTGAGTAGTGGCCACTGAAAATTTGACACGGCTGAAACAAATACACGTCGATGGCATACACAAAATGATATAATTATTACTTGTAAATGTTTAAAAATCCTTCATAATTCTTTTGAATTCTTCTGTTTTTCATTCCTTAAAAAATGGTGCATAAAAATGCAGTAGATGGCACGGAAGACGATACCTTGAAGAAAAACGGCGATGTCGTAGGAAATGATTAAATTAGGGATTTTTTTTTTCCATCAAATTCTAAGGGAGAGGATCAATTCACGCAAGATGTTAAAATAAAAACTCTGTCAGGTACTTTCCCTAAGGAAAGTCCCTAACCTGATCCAATGTGTGAAATGATGAAATAATACTGTCAAGGTTTAAAAAATGTTTATGTAGCAAATACGGCGCATTACTAAAAGTAGAGTAATTAATACAACAATAATCTTTGAATTACAAATTATTTATCTGAAGTTAATTAACAAAATAATTAGGTAATAAAGCTAGTATTTTTTTAAGAAAAAGGAAACTTGTAGTAGAATTTCAGACATTTTTTTTTAAAACTATACATTAATGTATAGTTTTAGTTTCAAAATATCCTGCTTTATTTGTATCAACTTTTTAACACGCTTTTATAAGTTTCACTTGTATGTAACCGAATCTTTGAACTCGATTTTACCCCCTTTAAAACAGGTCAGATTAATTGGACAGTTTGCGCATTTGTCAAGGACCGATGACAATACAATAATTTCATAATTTTGTTTCATTGTCAGATCAGAATCCTCAGTAATAAGGATTTTAAGAATTTCGAGATTTGGCGATTAATTCATTATATCGTTTCTAGATTTGGTGACTAATTGCATAGTCCATTTCCAGATTTGGCGATTAAAGATTAAGTTACAGCCCTATAAAAATGAAAACGTTTGCACAGCAACTTCTTACCATAATATAAACAGCATTGTTTAGTTTTACTGAAATGGAAACAAAATAAGTAATATAAAACATTTTTTTTTTTTAAGTCAATTTCTACTTAGATCAGCAAAGAAAATTTTTTTTTTTAGTTACTTTTTATTAAATAGTTACAATTAATATAAATATGGATATACATATGACAGAATCACAGCATTAAGTGGTAATTAATTTTTATTAATTATCATTAAAGTATCGTATTGTCATCCAAAACAATCGTGAATATAAAATTTCAGTTCAACTGAATGCTCAAAAAGGTGAGAAAAAAAAAAAAACCTTTTCAGTTTTTTGACACAAGTCGCAAAAAATGATGCCAAAGTGGCTGCATTTGTAATTGTTTAAATAATTAATTTTTATTAATTATAATTAAATTATTATATTTTCATTCAAATAAAATCATACATCTAAAATTTCAACTCAATTGAGCGCTTTAAAATGTATCTTATTAACGATTGAAAATTCCACCAAGATAAATAAATAAATACATAGAGGTGTGAGTTAATGGTAGGAATTTAAAAAAAAAAAAAAAAAAAGACTCGTGCATGCGGAAAAAAAAATTTATGGTCCAAGCCAGCGTTTCTCAAACTGAGGGGGCGCAGGCATATCAAAAAACCCAAAATAAAAGATTTAAAACAATTATTCACTTATCGAAAGGAAGCAAAACAAAATACATTCTGACAAGATAAAAAATAAAATACGTATTTACACTGATATAAAATATTAATAAATGTATCAGTGCGGCAAAAGTATTTAATAATTGATTTACCAATACTAAATTAATTAGCAATTACTAGTGACTTCCATGGGCTTGTCGTATACAAAATGTAATACATGCAATGGTAATAGAGAGTTTTTTTCCAGGTATAGAAGTTTAAGTTGGCTTTACTTTCAAGATGGCAACCGATTTAACAGCTGTCAAGTGATTTATTCTCAGTTTGGTTTGGCAATTCATCAAAACGATAATCAAGCAAGGCGTAGATTCGTCGAATGGGCCCAAAACGAGATTGCCGTTGTTCCCGATTTTCATAAGCGAATTTTGTTTAGCGATGAAGCGCACTTCTGGTTGAATGGCTACGTTAACAAACAAAACTGCCGCATTTGGGTGAAGCTAATCCACAAGTGTATATCGAAACACCGTTACATCCAGAAAAACTGACTGTTTGGTGCGCTTTATGGGCTGGTGGAATCATTGGTCCGTAATTCTTCAAAAACGATGAAGGCCACAACGTTACCGTCAATGGTGATCGGTATAGAGCCATGATTACTAACTTTTTCATTCCTGAATTGAACAATCATGATATCCTGGAGCTGTGGTTCCAACAAGACTGCGCAACATGTCACACAGCTCGTGCCACAATCGATTTATTGAAAGACACGTTTGGTGACTGCCTAATTTCACGTTTTGGACCTGTGAATTGGCCTCCAAGATCTTGTGATTTAACACCGCTAGACTATTTTCTGTGTGGCTATGTAAAGTCATTGGTCTATGCGGATAAGCCACAAATGCTTGACCATTTGGAAGACAACATTCACCGTGTTATTGCCGATATACGGCCACAAATGTTGGAAAAGTCATCGAAAATTGGACGTCAGATTGGACTACATCCGAGCCAGCCGTGGCAGTCATATGCCAGAAATCATATTTAAAATGTAATACCACAAGATTATCTTTCGAATAAAAATTCATGTCAATCGAATAATACATCGTTGTTTTATTGCAATTTAAAGTTCTATACCTCTGAAAAAACACCCTTTATGTGCAGTTTGTAACATTAAAGTCGAATTGTATAGCCCCTCCTGTATAGCAGTTAGCGACGCTGACTGCTCTGTGGTTGGGCCGGGATTCGAATCTCGGAGAAGACAAGGATGCTTGTAAATGTATGCTGCCTTCACAGTATGGGGGTACTTTAAATAGCCGTCGAGCCGCGAGTTTTCTCGGGAGGTTGGTGGAAGAGGGAGAGAGGTGGGATCCCTTGACCACCCTCAGAGGCTGTTCTCCCTCAAAATTTGTGTAAAACCGAGCTAAATTGTTCTGTCACCTGTATGGTGCTGAATGCCACGGCTAACGACAAGCGTCACTTAGACCTTTGCTATGATGAATTTCATGGGCCTTGATGTCGTCTTTGCCAATCAGGTAGCATTAGTAACAACAGCAAGTCACATTGTAGCCTTAACGTTCAAATACATTGTTATTTAATTCAATATATTGTTATTGTATGAGAGAAGCGCGATGAAAATTATGACTCAAAATCGGGTCTCAAAGATGGAAAGTTTGAGAAGCACTGTTTAAACCGCTAAACACAATTAAAAAGTCTGTTTTCCAAATTATCTTGTAGGATCTGTGGAATGAAACATCCTGCATTGTTTCATTTTACCCAAACAGCTGAGAATGATTCTGAGGTCTCACTGGATTAAATAATTTCCCACAAACTCTTCGATTCAAAAGTGTACTTTTGTGTCTAATATTGATTTAAATTTCAGAGAGACTATTGAGCTCTTATCAGTGAAAAATATCGTTGAACTTTACGCCTTATTTAGCCTGAAATATTTCAAACTTAGCTGTTCCAGATTTCCTTCAGTTGGCTGATCCTACATTTTGCAAACCAGGCCGTATCGACGCATTGATAGGATGCCAATGGGCATTCCAGATTCTAAAAAATGACGCATTTAAGAATAATTCATCAATGAATAAATGATAGTTTAAAAAACTAAAAATGCATGCTTTTATTATAGATTTAACTAAAAAATGAAAAATAAATTATAGTTTAAAAAAAACTAAAAAACACGCTTTTATTTTTAATTGAAATAAAAGGAAAAAAATAATTCTTAATACAAGCATAAAATGATTGATGAGAAAATTATTGTCATTGTGGTAAAAGCGTGGGGTGCTTTGTTCTACATTTTTACTCAGCATTTCGGAATAGAACACGTAAGAAATTATAACCGTTGATGTACAGCACCGCTTTATAGCATATTATAACAATTGATGTCTACCACAATGACATTAATTTTCTCGTTAATCATTTTATTCTTAAGAACTTTTTTTTTTACTTTTTAGTTCGATTAAAAATAAATGCTTGTTTTTTTATACAATAATTTATTTTATTTTTTATTTCCCTTTTTAAAATAGCTTTTTTTATTACCAAAAATCTTTTTTTTATCTATGCATAAAGAGCGCGTGATGGAATTCCCTAATTTGTTTGGTTACATTTTTCAATTGAAGTTGTATCCAGTTTCTAATTTTTAGGCATAGAAAAGTCATATATCGATCGAAAGATAATAATGCAAAGAATATAACTAAATAAAATTAAAAATGATAGTTTGATCATTTTGTTTTGGTGCGTCACGTCAGAAGCCCGGTGCTGCCTGGCACGGACGAGGAGCGAGAAGGAGGATAAAGGGAGTGGTAACAAGCGAAAACAGATCTCTACAAATCAGTGGCGTAACGGAAAATAATTGGGCCCCCCCGCAAGGTCAGATCTTGGGCCCCAAACCGGATATATGTATATACATATGTACAAAACCATAACATAATGTACCTTTACACATCACGTAAAAATATTTAAATATTAAATTTATAACTGAATATAAAATCAACCTGTGTCTGAGTGAACAAAGTAAATAACGTTTAATATTAGATATTATTTATAGTATTTAAAAAATGGAAAATTTAACAACAGTCGACTGGTAACTTAAATAAAAACGATACTCTAAGAAAAACACAAACACTGTAAAATAATATTTCCGATTTCAGATCCTTATGATAGAAAAAAGGTATCACTTACCAAAGTCTTCATTTATGAAATTCCGGGATGAGCTTGACCTTAAGTTCGATAAAATTCTAGCATAAATTGTCAAAAGTCAAAGACACAACTACTGTTACTAATAAGAAAGCATGGACACGAAAAAGAATGCGCTCGCAGTACCACTCAGGTTCAACTACAAAAGTAACTAGTTCATTGGGTTGTTCGTGACACACACTACTAGCTAATATACAGCACTACACTCAAGAAGTAAATCACAAAAAAGCGATTGACGTCTCACATTTTTCTTAGCAAAGTCGGTTATTAATTCATCCAATTCAATTTTTCTTGCTTCTTGTTGTTCAATACTTATCAAAGACAAATAGGAGAGCCTCTCTTCTGACATCATACAACGTAGATAATTTTTTATTAATTTTAATTTAGAAAATGACCTTTCCGCCATTGCAGAAGTAACTGGAAGAATCAAAAACAATAAAACTGCAATACATACATCTGGTAAACTTGGCGCAGCAAACTTATTTTGAATCATCAAAAATTTAGCTAAATCTTTTATCGAATTTAGCTTAATTAAATCTTTACTAAAAACTGCTTTTAGAGACATAATTTGACTTGTAAATTAACTAGATAGGTCGAGGCTATATGCTTTTTGAAGATTACTGGCTTAATTATATAAGAGATCATTTATAGTGCTTACAATATTTTTGGGAGAAAGAAAACTGAATGATTTGTAAACGCCATTCATACTCTCAAAGCGATTTTTAAATTCAGTTGTTGTTAGGGTTCATGTACGCCACTAGATGGCGCTATTTAAATTATAAGGTGTGTACTATTGTTTACGCGGGAGAAGTAAAAAAGAACGATTGGAAGGAGGCTGTACGAGCCATTCGCTCTATGTTAGCGATACTTTTTTAAATATAATGTTTTATGATAATGTAAAAACAAGAAATTGAAAGAGGCTGTGCGGGCCATTCGCTCAATGTTAGCGATATTGTTTTATAAATATTGTTAAAATAAAACCATTTGAAAGACATCAACAGTTGTACTAACATCAACGTTGGCCTTAAAAACATCCACCTCAAACAAACGTTCTGTCTTGCAATTTTTCATCAGCATTGAAATAATCGAAAAACTGCCTACCTTTTCTATGTCTCTTTTTTTCAAACTCCGGAGTGCTACCCCATTTTTTAGCAAAACCAATAGCTTCTTCCTTTATATTAGCAAAATTGTTACGAACATTCTCGATAGATGTTAAGCCAAAATTTAACATGGTCTTAGCGTTTTCCAAATCTATTTTTGGTGATTGGTATGCTTTTTAGTAAAATTTGACATTGGAAAATTAGCAAAAAAAAATTGAAACTTTTCCATATGTTTTTTAATCGCTAAAGCTTCCTGTTTCTCGTCTTGCTTAGTGCTGGTTAGTAAAATATTTGAAAGTACTTTTAAAATCGAAATGTAATTATAGCGAATTGATATTACAGAGTCAAATAGAGATTACCACCTCATGCATAATGATTTAATAGTCTACTGAATGTTTTCGTTATTCTGCACAATTTTCAGATCACTCCACCTTTTAATGCTGAGCCCGAAAAATGTGTAAATTTTTTGACAAAAGTCATAAAATTCTCTTACATGAGGCACGTTATTACATGCATCGTTTAGAACAAGATTGAGGTTGTGTGTTGAACAGTGAACGTTATTTTGCTCTTGGTTGTTTGTCTTTAATTAATTTCTGTAATCCCCCATACACTCCACTCATGTTGGCTGCCCCATCATATTCTTGTCCTCGACACTTCGCCAAATTAATGTCCAGTGTATTTAGAAAATTTAGCACATCACTTTCCAAACTTTTTGCAGTCTGATTTGCCGCCTCAATAAAGCCCAAGAACGTTTCCTTAATTCTGATATTATCTGGATCATTATTATCATTAAAATCAGTTGTTACATACCTTATTATATACCTTATTACATACCTTATTATACCCTGGCACCAACACCGAAGTCAGCTGGGACAAAGGGAGTAATCACATTTTCGAAACGTGATACTGACGGGTTAGTTATAGGTTGATGGTATATGTTTAGTTTGCACCGATTCATTACACATTAATTTAAAATCTCTAAAAGATTACACCACACATATTAAATGGCGAGACTAAGATAAAAGGAATTTTATTCGAGCGTTCTCCATACGCTCTCTTCTTACTCTACACATACACTGTTTACACACTGTTTTTTCACACACTAGCGCCCTCTCGCGACAAATATGCACCTGTTGTTGTGGGCGTCACAAAAACCATTTGTTCAACACTGAACATCCACCCCCGGGTTGAATGACACATTCAACAACTTTCACATAACACAATAATACACAACTCAATGATACACATAATACAAAGACAATAATACTCAATACAGAAAACACTAATACTCAATAAAAGTAATATCGTTCAATACACAAAAGATAAAGTACTCAAACACACAAATTGAATTGAAAAAATACACAAATTTGAAATTTTCACATACATTATTCACTTGAAAAAGGTAAAATACAAAGTTTAGTTATTGGACGTTTAAAAATTCCATTTTTAGTTTTCACTAACACTACTCGAATTTTATTATCTTTACCATGATACACTTCAAGAATTCTACCAAGAGGCCAATTACATACGGGTAAATTATCCTCTTTCAGAATTACCATATCATGTATTTTTACATTATTCTTTTCAAAATACCATTTATTTCGATTCTGAAGTGTACTCAAATAATTATTTGACCAACGTTTCCAAATATGTTGCACAATTTTTGTTTGTTTTTGCCACACTTTTAACCTATTATCAGACACTTCAGTTAAACTTGGCTCCGCAATGGCTGTGATGGGACGACCAACTAGGAAATGACCAGGAGTCAAAGCGTCAAAATCGCCAGGGTCACACGACAAGGGGTAGAGGGGACGTGAATTGAGAACTCCCTCAATTTGGTTAAGAATGGTTAGAAATTCTTCGTATGTAAATCTTAAATTACCCATTACACGCCTGAGAGGTGATATTTGACGGCTTTCACTCCAGCCTCCCACAGGCCTCCGTGATTTGGAGCTCTTGGGGGAATAAAGCTCCACTCAACACGTTCTTCACACAAAAATTTACTCAAATTACTAACACAATTACTCATAATTTCTCTAAGTCTTTTTAACTCTAACTGTGTGCCAACAAAATTGGTAGCGTTGTCTGAAAATATACGCTCCGATTTTCCTCGTCTGCTAAAAAATCGCTTTAACGCTGCAATAAAAGCCTCACTAGATAAATCAGTAACTATTTCGAGGTGACACGCCTTTGTCACCATACACACAAAAATGCACACATAGACTTTATTTAAAACTCCCTTTCTTTGATTAGGATATTTAATCCAGAAATGTCCACAAAAATCTATTCCCACCTTGTTAAAGGGAAAACTCTGAGAAATTCTCTCGGCTGGTAATTGACCCATAATTTGTGAACAAGTAACGGGTTTTGCCTTAAAACAAATTATACAGTTATTCACAAGTTTTCTACACATATTACGACCATTTAATGGCCAGAACCTTTGTCTAACAATAGACAGTAAGGTTTGTGGACCAACATGCAAATGTCTCTTGGAGGTATTTCAAGAATTAAATTTGTTAATCTGTGATTATTAGGAAGAATTATCTGGTGTTTTTTATCAAAACACAATTTACTGTGGGCCAGTCTACCTCCTACTCGGAGCACATTTTCGGAATCTAAGAATGGTGAGAGATTTCTAATCTTACTTTGAGGGTTAACCATACCCTTACAGGACAAATCTTTTATTTCCGGGTTGAATTCCATTTGCTGGACCAGCTTCACAAGGGCAATTTCAGCTCGTTGAATTTCACACATCCTTAGTGGCCCAATTTGTTTGTTGGAGGGCCTTTTGCAATTATTGATGAACCTGTAAATATAACTGAAAATACACAAATTTTTCTGAAAATTATTAGATACAGAGAGGATATGGTTCAAAAGGTTGTTGTCTAAAATCACAGTCAAAGTTTTTTTCTCAGTAGGTTTTAATTCCTCCAAATAGGCACTTTCATCACTAAGTAGCACATTGTTGCTCACAGGAACAGTATTTCCTTCTTGCAGGAAACTCGGTCCTTTCCACCACTTTTCACAGTTTATCAGTGAATCAGCACTGATGCCTCTCGTTAGAAGATCTGATGGATTGTCCTTTCCAGGACAATGACGCCATGAATCTTTGTCTGTTAAAGATCGTATCTCTTTCACTCGGTTGGCGACGAAAACCTTCCATCTGTTGCTGGGACCTTGAATCCAACTCAAGGCTATAGTCGAATCTGTCCAAAAGTAGTTGGTTGTAGATATTTTCTCATTGAGAACACGTGAGACTTCCTTCGCCAACCTCGCAGCAAGCAACGCTCCCATTAGCTCCAAACGTGGAAGGGTTAATACCTTTAGAGGAGCCACACGGCTTTTGGAAGCTAAAAGATGTACAGAGATTTTGTCAAAGGTTCTCAATCTAACATACGAAACAGCTCCATATGCCTTAATACTAGCATCTGAGAACGTATGTATTTCACACTCCGGACAGTTCACTATCACATTGCAGGGCATATCGAGGAATCAGAAGTTCACGTAAGAAAGACGCCTCCGAACACCATTGTTCAAACTTCTCTCTAATATCAGGCAGCAACTCTTCGTCCCAGTCCGTTTTCTCAGCCATATTTCTTGGAACAAAATTTTTAAATCTTATGGTGAAGGGGGACGCAAATCCCAAGGGATCAAATATCCTGCCTGCAGCCATCAACAAAAATCGTTTAGTGTTCTTTCTTTTTTTTGAAGGAAGTCTAAGAGACTGGTCAGACGAAGACTGAGATAGTCTTTTGAGGATGCCATAAAAGCCCCAAAACACGATGTGGATGGTTCACGAAATCGTTCATATTTAAATGATCAAAATGTTCCAACTGCCATTGCTTCATTAACTCACAGTCATTTGAAATCCACTTCCGCAGGTTCATTCCTGCTTCACTCATGATTTTTGCCGCCTTGCTCGACAAATCGAATGCTGATTTTGCATCATCTTTACCAGTGACGAGATCGTCCACATAAAAGCAATGATCAAGTGTCCGCACAGTATCAGGATACTTTTCCATGTACTTCCCTATATGCGTTTTAATCGTTGCAGCC
This sequence comes from Trichonephila clavipes, assembly GCA_019973935.1. Classification (NCBI taxonomy): domain Eukaryota; kingdom Metazoa; phylum Arthropoda; class Arachnida; order Araneae; family Nephilidae; genus Trichonephila; species Trichonephila clavipes. The sequence goes on along the minus strand of BMAU01005000.1, from coordinate 14,130 downwards.
AAAAGAAACGGAGACGCGTTCACGCCAAAAAGAACTCGATTAAATCTGTACACCTGCACACCACTTTCGCCGTCATCTATAAGGAACCGTACTACATCTCTATCCTTTGGAGCCAAAGAAATTTGAAGAAACGCTTTTTCCACATCAGCTAAAACAGCTATTTTGTTCGAACGGAAGGAGATCAATAGGTCTAAAATATTAGGGTTCAAATTGACTCCATGGAAAAGGCAGTCATTTAATGAAAGTTGTTTTTGTTCATGAGCACTAGCGTCAAACACTAGTCGCAGTTTCGTTGTGAGAGATTCGTTTTTAATTATCACTTGGTGAGGAAGATAAAACACAGGGTTATTCGTTGGAATAAAGGGATTTGTTACCTTCTCAATTATTCCCACATCCAAATAATTCTTCAAGACCTTACAATACTCAGAATACAACACCTTATCCCTTTGCATTTTCTCATAAGACTTCCAAGTCGTCTTTTCGCTAAACTAAAATTATCACTTAACTCATTACTATCTCTTTTCACGGGAGTTCTACCTCATATCTACCATTTTTAAAATGTACTCTCTGCTTAAACATTTCAAAGCTAACGTCCTCCTCACTACAACAATTCTCGTTTTTGACACCAATCGATTCTAACTCCCAAAAGACCTTAATGTTGTATTTAAATCACCATCTCTAATTAAGCCACAATGAATATTGTTATCCCTCACCTCATCTCCTACACTTCCGCTAACTACATATCCAAAAACAGTATTTTGTAAAAGTAGTCTTGAATCTCCACAATAAATTTGGCCTGGTCTCAGTAATTCGTAAAATATTTCCGCACCTAACAACACATCAATTTTACCTGGAATATTAAATTTATAATCGGCTAGTTTAATTTCGTTTGACATATCTAGCGACACATTTATTATTTGTGACGGAGTCAAATCGGTTATCCTTCTTACAACTAATAAATTTAGCTCCTTTTTGAAACTTAAATCACCGTTAAATATGGAGGTCGTAACTCCTCCATTTATTGTCATTGTTGACTCATTTAAACAAGATACTAGCAAATTAATTTTCTCATTTTTAATTGTAATCTATCTGCACAGTCTTTCGTAATGAAGTGTGACTGACTCCCTACGTCCAAAAGCGCTCTTACCTCATGTAAAGGCCATATTTGTCCCTTAAGAAGCACTGGACGCTACTCAGTAAAACGGTTCGCGTTTTATTCTTTAAAAAGCTGGTTGCTACGAACGACTTGTTTTCTTCATTTTCACCTTGGGGTGGAACGACGCAATTCGATCCTCCCGGTCCCCCGAATACATCTGCGAGCGGGTTGAGAACTGACCTTTGAACTGTTTGGTTGTCCCGCTTTAGAAAATGAATCAAGCGATTGTGCGGTTTCCCACAAAAACAATTTTTCGCGCAGCAGGTTTCACACTACAGTTAGGGGAAAAGCACTTGAAACACAAATGATTAGCCTTTACGAAATCCACTCTTTCACTGACGCTGAGAGATTTAAATTTTGAGCATGAATACAGTGGGTGGAATTCTCGTGATTTGCAACAAAAACATTTAACATTTTTAACAGAAGACAGATTTACGCTTGAAATATTTTTTGCTCCACGATGTTTATAGGTCTCATTACGTTTAAACTTAGGAAATAAATTCTGTTCTCTAATTTTTCCCTTGGATGATATAAAAATATCACACTCGCGAGCTAGATCTTGTGGCTTAAACCACATTTCGCCCTGCTTAATGCTAATATGCGTATTTAAATCTCGGTCTAATGTCTCTATTATCTTATCTGAGATTACTAACTCACAAACTGACTTGAAATCATTGACCTCCCGTAATTGGCAATAGTAATTAAAATTCGCACTTAATCTAGACGCGAATTGAACATAACTCTCGCTAGGTAATTTTTGGGCCTTTTTAAATTGATTTAAACATTCATAGGGGGTCGGTTGAAATTCTTTTAACACAATTGCCTTCAACTTATTATAGTCACTTAAATCTTCATCTCGAAGATAAATCATTAAGTTATTTGCCTTTTCTCCTAAAATATTCAAAAGAATTTCGGGTTTTAATTTTTCAGGAACATTTTTAGTTTTAAATGCCTTTTCTATAGATTGAAAAAATAAATTAAATGACTCTGCTCTTAGTGGTACCGGGATTGTTAAGGTTTTGATACTTTTAATCAAACTTTCAATATTACACTCGGTTGTAATTAATTGATTTTCATTTTGTAAAGGTAAACTTTTGCCCGATTGATTATGTAATTTCGCTATTTCTAACTCCTTCTCTAACTGTGACAGTTTAATTTTTTCAATTTCTAGTCTATTTTCGTTTTCATTTCTTCTATTTTCGTCTTCATTTCTCCTATCATTTATCTCCTCCAACACACAATCAACAATAGCCTGATACGTTTCCTTATCATTTTTATAAATCTCACTCTCCTGTATTAATTCTCTTAAATCTAGAACTTTAGCATTGTCTGGAACAACTAATTTTAATTCATCCGCAATACTCCTAAGTTCATCCTTTTAAATTTACCTATACTCATTTTCACAAGGTAAAGTTATCTCAATCACCAATGAAAACAAATAAACCACAATTTAATTATCTAAGCCACAAATCAAAGTTAACTCAACCTCAAATTAAAGTTATCTTAACCACACATGAGACACATATAATCACAATAATTATCTCAAAACACAATTAAAGTTAACTCAACCTCAATTTAACACTTATAAATCACAAAACTATCTCAAACACAAATTAGACACCTATAAATCACAAAATAACTATCTCAATCACAAATTAGACACCTATAAATCACAAAATAACTATCTCAATCACAAATTAAAGTTATTTTAACCACTTATGAAACACATATATTTTTCTCAAAACACAAAATATAGTTAACTCAACCACAAATGAAACACTTATAAATCACAAAAACTATCTCAAACACAAATTAGACACCTATAAATCACAAAATAACTATCTCAATCACAAATTAAAGTTATTTTAACCACTTATGAAACACATATATTTTTCTCAAAACACAAAATATAGTTAACTCAACCACAAATGAAACACATATAAGTCACAAAATAACTATCTCAATCACAAATTAAAGTTAACTCAACCTCAAATTAAAGTTATTTTAACCACTTATGAAACACATATATTTTTCTCAAAACACAAAATATAGGAAAATTGAAGACTGACCTCTCACCAAGTGACAACTTTCTCTCCACGCTAAAAGGACGCTTCCTTTCTTTTCATTCGTGATCGTTGAGTATACTACAATTCCTTATTTTCAGTCCCGGCCATTTCGGGCTCTGACGGACCAATGTTTAGTTTGCACCGATTCATTACACATTAATTTAAAATCTGTAAAAGATTACACCACACATATTAAATGGCGAGACTAAGATAAAAGGAATTTTATTCGAGCGTTCTCCATACGCTCTCTTCTTACTCTACACATACACTGTTTACACACTGTTTTTTCACACACTAGCGCCCTCTCGCGACAAATATGCACCTGTTGTTGTGGGCGTCACAAAAACCATTTGTTCAACACTGAACAGTATATTTGAAGGTTTTTAATACTGATAAAACAAATTAATTATTAACCTCTTATTATTTCCATTTGTACATTTTTTTATTTTTCTCAAAAACATATAGTGAATTGGGGGTGTGACTTAGGATCGATGGTGGCTTAGATTCGAGTTATTTTATTTAAAGGATGTTACCTTACTTTTAGCGCTATCTTGAGCCACAATTTTTTTTCATACCACATCAGGATAATAATACATTTTCTAAAGTTAACTAAAGTTTAAAAAAAATTTATAGATAATTTTCTGAAAGGTGGGAGACATAACAAAATTTTCTCCCAAAATATTCACTATTTTTTCGAAATTACACTACTGGCCATAAAAGGTGTTACACCAGGAAGAGAAACGCAGGTAACAAAATGATATTTATCAGACAAATACACTATGCTAGAAATAACAAGTGATTAAATTTGGAAAAAATTTGGGTGCATAGATCCTGAGAAATTAGTACCCCGAACAACCACCTCTGGGAGTAGTAACAGCACTTATACTTCTGGTCATTGAGTCAAACAGAGAATGGATGGCATGTACAGGTACGGATGCCCATGCAGCTTCAACGTGATGCCACAGCTCATCAACTGTAATGACTGGCGTATGGCGACGAGTTAGTCACAGGGCAACCATGGGCCAGATGTTTTCTATTGGCGAGAGATCTGATGAACGCGCAGGCCAAGGCAACAGATGAATATTTTCCGTATCATGGAAGGTCGGTACAATATCGCCAACATGTAGTCTTGCATTATCCTGTTGAAACGTAGGGTTTCACAGGGCTCGAATAAAGGGCGTAGCCACGGGTGATAACACAACTGAAATGTAATTTGCACTGTTAAAGTGTCATCAATGCGAACAAGAGGTGACCAAGAAGTGTATCCAATAGCACCCCTTACCATCACGCCAGGTGATGGGCTAATATGACGATGACCAATGAACGCTACCAATGGGTGTTCACCACGATGCCGCCAAACATGGATGCGGCTATCTTGATGCTGTAAACTGAACCTGGATTCATCTGAAAAAATGACGTTTCGCCTTTCGTGCACCCAGGTTCATTGTTGATCACAGCATTGAAGACGCTCGTCTTTGATGCAGCGTCAAGGGTAGCCGGATCTATGGTCTTCGAGTTGAGAGTCGATGCTGCTGTAAAGTTGTTGAACTATTCGTGAAGACACTTGCAAATTACCCCAATTCTTAAATCAGGGCTCGTGATGTGGCTGCACGATCCATTAAGGTCATGCAGATAACATACCTGTCTTCTCGGTTGCTAGTGATAGGGGGCGGTTTAGATTCGGCACAGCGTTCCGTATTAACGTACTAAACTCATCGATTCCAGTTTCTGCAAACAGTCACTGGTTCTTAACCGACGCGAGCAGCAATACTGTAATACGATAAACATTGCACAATCCCGGTGCATTACAATTCTTCAAGTCAGAAACATGCTGGTACGCATTTCTGCTTCTTAGACGAGGCATCACAACAATTTTCACCACGCAACAACGTTCGAATGCAATTTTGTATGAGAAACCGGCTGAACAATTTCCTCATTTGAACAAATAGTAGGTGTCGCTACCAGCACCTGCTTCGTCTGAATGGACTAAAAAGCTAATCATTGGCATACGACAACACTTTCCTGTGGTTTAAATTTTACGTCTGTAGCATGTCGCCTTCTTGGTTTAGCGATTTTAATGTCCAGTAGTGTACTTTGAGTTCATACGTTGGCTTTCTGATAAATCACGAGGAACTATTTATTATAAGGTAGCTTAAAATCAACTTATCCTAATACTTTTTTTATAAGCATTCAATTTATAAATATTACAAATGTTTATATATATATATATTTAAATATATGGTGCTATTTAAAATTATGCAATAACACTCGAAACGAAATTTTTCTATGCACCACTTTTTGTATTAGACTTATTGTTATTAATATTTTAGGTAAATATGTTACAGATGGGCATAAAACTGTAATTCTTTGCATATAATAAAACGCTTCTAATGGAAGTGGAGTTCAAGTAATGAAGCTCTGGATTGAGATTGTGTAGTAAACAACGCTGGACGTCACTGGGAAATGGAACGCAACCCGTTCCTCCGTCCCATATCGAGTTTGTAGATGTGACCTGAAGTGGATGGGCCTGGCTGAATGAGAGAACCCTGATTGGTTGATAGGGGTCGTGGCAAAGAGGCGTAGATCGTGTTGTAATGCCTAGCTTCGCAAACATATTCGAAATCTTATGAAATACCTCATAATCTCCTAATGGGGAAATTACAAGGCACTGGAAAATCTTAAGGTGATGGCGGGCCATTAGTTTAACACCTTACATGACATCTAGATGGCGTTGGCTATTGCAAAATTTTTGGCACAAATATTTGTCTCAAGACTCCCAAGATGGGCAATAAATTTCTCTCTCTTGTAACCTTTTCAATGAAATTCTCCCCTTCAGCGAAAGGGAACACGCGGGGGCTAAGGGAGGGGGGGTGACAGTCGTAAAAACTGGTAAAATAAATGTTAGCTCTTTTTTTTTTTTTTTTTCGGGGAGGGGGTTAAAGCAGCAGAGTGAATCCTGACCATGAAAGACTTCTCATTTCTGGACATTGGTCAATCGTCAAACTTTTTCAACTCTTGGAATCCCTAGAACTGTAACATGTATTCGAGGAATCCCCTTCCTCGCTGAAGGGAATATATCTTAAAATAATATTTAAAGTATATGGATAAACATATTTTTGATATTATATGTAAAGACAATTTAAAAAAATATTTTTATTAAAAAATTTTATGATGTAATTTTAATGTTATTTACTCATTGATAATATAAGTTTGTGATCCAAATGTCACCTACGCATGCATTATACTTAGTAACTGAGATATGTGTTCACAATTTTTTACACAAACTGTCGACGTATAAGCTTTTGAAATTATCTGCAGTAGCATTTCATATTCCGTGTTCAATTCGTTTTTGTATTTTTGTTTTTGTTGCCTATCGCGTTAAAAATATTTTCACTTTCTAAATACATTTTGTGAATGGCATGAAAATGTTCATAGCTGTGTGAGAAATTCTGCGTATATGGCATGAATTGGTAACCTATTCTATTGGTGATATAGGTCTTCTAGCTTAAATTTAAATTTTAGCATCGAATCTGTTCATATGTCGATAAATTTTTTTATCTTCTTCATTATAGGTGTTTTTTTCCCCACAAATGTAAAGGTTTCAAAATATTGTTCTAACTAGTATAAAATTACTTCATGGAACTCGGGATAGCAAATAATAGTATAGTCACAATCTACTGCATAAAATAAAGTTTAAAATTCATTTATTATATTACAATAAAAGTTAAAAAGATCTTTAGATAATTGTAGCTAACCGAATTTCATGAGAACATAAATCCATTTTGCATACATATTTGTAATTTTTCTTTCCCATCTTTTTTTTTTATTGGGACTCGTGGAACACAGTTTGTCGATCAATTCTCTAGATAAATGATGTACAGAACGAAACTGTTTAATTTTTTTCCTGAACAAATGATTTTTAAAGGAAGAATAGGTGGATTTAAAGCAATGAAAAATTAAATTTCACGTTTTTAATGAACAAACAGTATGATACAATTTTACTTTTATACAATAGAACAGGGGTTGGCAACCTATTTCACGAGAGGTACAATTCTCAGTGGTACCCTGAATTACTCAACAAATGTGTCAATTTTTTGAGAGGATGGAAGATGATAAATTTATAATGGTCCTTATTATACGAAGATCTCAGAATTATGGACAATTGCGAAATTTCGAAAAAATCGGAAGGATATCTCGAAACATAAATTTACAGCTATTTTGTGAATTATTGGATGTCATTGCTGGTGAGATTTGATTGTTTGAAAAGAGAAGATCGCGCGTGCACTCTGCTCTCCGCTTTTGGTTGATTTCGAAAAAGGCAAAAAAAAAAAAAAAAAAAAAAAAAAATTCTGTGTGTGTGTGTGTGTGTGTAGCGCACTTCCTTCAATAGAATCCTCCTTTCTCTGCAGAGTAAAGTACTAAGAGTAATAGCACGAGCTCCAAGTTTTATCCCAAGATCAGTACTCCACGAAGAACTTTGTGTTGAACCCATCCACACCCTCATAGCTAATTTATCGTCAAATTTTCATTCTTCAATTCCGTACCACAACAATCCTACTATAAACTCTCAAAATTTTTTTTGCAATCTCCCCCCATCCACCCACCGCATGCCTCACAGATCATCGAATATTTCACCTTCGTTTTAAGCAATAGCATCATCCATCACTGCAGAGCAACAGCTCGTTCTTACAATACGAATCAACATCGAAAGAAATCCCCATTGGAACTTTGTTTCTGTTCCCCCCAACCCAGTTCGAGAAAAAATCCTCTTTCCGAACTCTGAAACGTTTCGCGTTTCTTCCCCCCAACCAGTTTCTCTCTGCCAAGGTCGGCCCAACGACTGAGGTGTTTTTCATGTTTTCTCCCTTCTCTTAGGTTCTAATTTCTAACTGAAGTATACGTGGAAATGTTGTCGGAGTACTTGTTTCCCGCAGGGAAACTTCACCCTCCTATCTTTGGAACTGTGAGTGAGCTTTGTTTTTCGGCTTTTACCTTAGCCCAGAACTGCATTAAAGTATTGAATTTTTTTTTTTTCTTTTTTTTTTTTTTTTTCATTAGAAAGTGGAAAACACTTGTGGGGGAGAGTTACTTGTGGTAGGGGGAGGTATAGGGTGTATAAGTGAAGATTAGAATTTTTAAATTGATATGGGAAATTTATTATGAGATTGAGTGAGAATGTGCCGGACACAGGCGATGCGGCGAGCCGTAACACCTGCGAGGGCCGTCTGGGAGCTGCCGGATGTTAGCCATGTATAAGGAAACGGGATTAGGTCTAATCCCTCCATCCTCTATCTGGTATTTGGTTGGCTTGGTGTTGCGACCTGGCGGCTGGTGGTGGGCGGAGTTTCGGAGGCAAGAGCCAATGAGATGGTAGGAGCAGACAGGGAGAACCGAGTCTTCCAATGGTTGAATGTTGGGAGTGAGCATGGATTCGAGAAGTTAGAATGAAGTAAAGGTGTTAGGAAAAATATTCGATGGAAATGGAATAAAATCATTGCATTTAATTAAAATATGGAAAGTTAAAGGGGGGAGATAAAAAGTTAAATTAAAGGGGAAATGAAAGTTAATTCTTGTTAAGCAGAGCTTCAACAAGAAGATAAGTTTGAGCAGTTTCATCTTTAGTACTTTTAAGATTTTTTGAGAATTTGAATTATTTCAGGGGATTTTTAAGAATATTAGAAATTAAACTGATTAGCTCAATTACTTGAGCCAGGTCAGATGTTTCTTCCTTATTGATTCCATGGTTTTCCTTGCTATTTTTATTTTCATTTGCTTGTATATTGTCATTTTCGTTTGGGGTAGAAAGGGGGGGGGGAGTTTATTCCGCTAACAATGTTAGCAAAAGAAACTCCTTCTTTGCACTTATTATTATTGAAAGTCGGCGTTTTTGGTAAGGGCGAACCCTTTCTGGGTTTGGGAAAGTGAGGACATTTTGTATAACAGGCCGAATGGCCATATTCCTGACAATTTATGCAAAATGGATTTTCCTGCCTCTCCTTAATCTGACACTGTTTTGTGGGGTGATCTTTGCCGCATTTTAAACATCTTGGTTTAAGATGACAGTCACTTGCAGTGTGGAAAAAATTATTGCAATTAAAGCATTGAGTAATTCCTCTGACGAGGAATCCCTCAACGCGAACTTGCAAGTATCCAAGAGTTTTGAGGTCAAAAATTTTTAAATTATTGGCGTTTCTCGGTAAAGTAATTTGGAAAAATGGGAGGGGGCCTTTATGTTTTTAGAAATTAATTGAGAGACTTTTCAACTGTAAATCCTTCTTCCTCTAGGTCAGAATGAATTTCTAGGGTTTTAGTAAAAATGGGAAGTCCTTTGATGACGACTTTGATGGGTTTTTCTAATTTAGGTTTAATGCAAAAATATTCGAAATCTTTATCGGATTCAAGGTAATGGGTTAAACTACGTTTTTCCTCGACATCTTTAGTGAAGAGTTTGATAAATTTGCCTGAATTTTTGCTAGTAATATCCGGAAAATTTTGGTAAATTAATTTCATTTGATTTCGAAAGTTTTCTGTAATTTTAAGATGAATGGGTTGTGGGGGCCTGGGTTTGGGGACGACTGCTATGTTCGCTTCTTCTTCTACTTCTTGGTTTTTATCTTCCTCAAGATTAGAAAAACTGTTGGTTGTTGCGACTGGCTCGCTGATTGAAGGAGAAGCAGGTCTGGCAGTTTTCGTAGGGAAGACAAAGTCCTCCATGGAATCTTTTTTAAGCTTACGCTTATTAAACTTTTTATTTTTATTATTATTAATTTTATTTGAATTTGACTTAAGGGTAGTTTTAGATGCACTATTGTCTATTTTATCCTGGGTAACAACATTATTATTATTAACTGGGGTATTCACAATTACCGGAGTGGTGTGAATGCTTTTTGGGCAGAACTGGCAATTAAAAGTTTGGCATTCGGGGAGAGAATCACGCTCACTCACCAAGGCATCCAATTTCAGTTGATGTTCATCAGCTGCATCAATAGTAGTCTCAGCCAGACTTGGATCGGAATTATGATATTTTTGGTGAAGCTCCTTGAACGTTTTGAGAGTCATCTTTTCTATTTCAATCTTTTTCAAAATCTGATGACGTTGAAAGCATGGCGATTGATTTTTATCAGATGGATCTACTTCCATTTTAGAGATCTTGGCAAGTTTCTCTAGTATCGACATGATGAGAATGAAAAAAATGCGCCGATTATTGTGATCGGAAGGACCGCCTCGTCTCCGTCTGGGAGCTGCACGAAAAATCGGGGTTTTTGGAACATTTGAGTGATTTAGGCTTGGCCAATCGGGATGCAGCCACTCGGGGTGGGCGGGGTGGATCCAACTTTGTTGAATCGTAGAAGCGCTCTGATTGGTTGGAAATTAGAATTTTCAGTTGCCAACGCCGAAGGCGTTTATACCTAGTATGAGAAGAAAAGGAAATCCATGATGAAATAATAAAAAATCAACAACCCCTCAAAAGGACGGGGGGAATGAACGAGATGCCTACTACGCCAACCGAACGAGCTGGGTTAACACCCAGAAACAGGTTGGTGACGTAGTGGCATGAATGAAGGGAAGGACCAGGAAGAAAATCCATCGTCAAAAGATGTACATGGAGGGGGAGGTGACAGCCAGAACTGACCCTATTTCGATTTGCAGTAGAGCATTTGATGTTGTAGATGTTTGAAATTAATGTGTATTTGTTGAGTTACGGCGGTTTGAGCGGTAGCTGCCATTTTGCTGTGGCATAGGCGTATTTCAATTTAGGATGTGGATAAGTGAACATTGTTTGTGCTCGAATTATTGGATTGTCGTGATTTTCAATAGATCTGAAAACATTCCTAGCTAACTTAGTAATGTAACTAGAAATCGGCTCCATGTGTAGGTCGTAGTGAATAACATCATTTCTAACGTACCAAGGCGCGTTAGTGATGAGTCGGAGTATTTTGTTTTGGATAACTTGGATTTTTTTTTATGTGGGTGGCAGCCGCTGCTCCCCAGACAGGAGAAGCGTATGTTATAATTGGGCGCAGAACTTGCTTGTATAGAATGACTTTGTTTTCAAGGGAAGTGGAGAATTCCTCCCCTACAAGGGAGATAGCTAAATAATTCTCCCCCAGAATTTTCTGAGAGACAGTCGATATGCTTTTGTAAGTTAAGCGGCTATCCATGTGTAGACCCAAGTAACGAACTACCGAGACCCACTGTATGTTGTCTTCAAAAAGTGAGTTGAAAAGGGGATCAATAACTCCCCATTTTCTGAATATAATTGCTTGAGACTTGTCAACATTAATTGCAATTCTCCATTGTGTGAGCCAATCTTGTAACTTGTCAAGGAAGTTTTGCATGTTTTTAAGTGTGTATTTGAGCTGGGTACCTTGCGTAAGCATGGCGGAATCATCCGCGAACAGGCAAGTACTGACGGTGGGGTGTTCTGGGAAGTCGTGTGTGTAAATGTTGTATAAACTGGGGGGACGGGGAACTACCCTGGGGGTTCCACTTTGAATAAGTCCATTAGTAGAAAGTGTGTTATTTACGGACCTAAAGGACCTGTTGTGTAAATAATTGTGAATAATTTTAATTAAATATCCAGGGAATTTGAGTTTGATGAGTTTGTATGTGAGGCCATCATGCCACATCTTGTCGAATGCTCTCTTAACATCTAAAGAAAACATCGACAGTGTAGAATTTGTTAGCGAACCCTTCGTTTATAATATTCGTAACTCGTATAAGTTGGTGTAGCGTTGAATGGCCCCCCCCGGAACCCGCATTGTTCCGGGGAATGCAATCTATGGCTTTGCAGTGTGTTTGAATTCTTTAAGATTATTCTTTCGAAAACCTTAGCAGTGGTACTTAAAAGAGAGATCGGCCTATAATTTGACTAAATTTATGGTCCTGATTTGGCTTTGGCAACATAACTACGTTTGCTTGCTTCCACTGTGTCGGAAAGTGATTTTTAATGAGGCATTGATTGTAGATTTTTTTGTTAAGTGTGTAATAGCATTTAAAGTTAAGTATTTAAGTGCAATATTTGGAATATGGTCGGGACCCGCAGCTTTGCGGTTCTGCAATCTTTTAATAATGCCTCGGACTTCAATAGGGAAGTGAGGGGAGGTGTGAGTGTTGTGAAGTTGTCGAAGTAGTTACAAACTACATTTTCGACTTCTTCGATCTTGTCGTCACAGTAGGGTTCAACATTTTCCTGAAAAGTGACTTCAAGTGTGTCTTTGAAAGCCTCCGCTTTTTCGAAATCAGAATAAGCCATTCCTCCTGGACCATGGAGAGGGGTGACCGTTGCTCTTTTAGTGATTTTCTATGTAAATTGTACAAGGAATTATCCTGAGGGTTTAAAGTTAAAAGAAAGATCTTTTTCCAGGTCCTGTTTTTATGTGCTTCGATTTCTTTCCTGATCTGTCTAATGAGAGCGTTAATAACTTCGCGTTTGTATGGTTGATATCTGGTGTTGTTCCAGAGTTTTCTGAATCTATTTTTTTTCTCTGATAAGCTCTCGTATGTTTTCAGGAAGGCGGAGGTGAGTGTGTTAATTACCTAGTGGACGTGGAAGCAGAGATTGCATTCGTAATTACGTCGGTGAAATTTTGAACGGCCGTATCCAAATTGTCTATTTGGGGATTTCCGGAACGTTGTGATAAAGAAATCTCTTGAAACTTAATCCAGTTTGTAGATTTAGAGTTCTAAGAATCGGTGGTAAGATGTTATTTGTTATGAAATCAAAAATCACTGGATTGTGATCACTGCTAAGGGCATTTATAGTGAAAACATCAGTGTGAGCCAAGTTAGCTGCAAAGCCGATGTCAAGAATGTTGTTAGTGTGCCAGGCGTTGAAATGAGTTGGAGTGTCAGGGGCGATAATATCCAATGCGGACCCGACGGCCCAATTGCATAAAATATTACCATTTGTGTTAGACCTGCCTGGTTCCAGCTCGAGTGTTTCGCATTAAAATCACCGAAAAGAAAGGCTTTGTTGCTGTGATTGAGAATTGCGTCCAGTTCAATAGTATTAATGGAGCCGTGTGGAGGTCTGTAAATACACGCCACCGTGATTTTAGTGTTGTTTCCTACATGTAGAATAACAGATGTATTTTCAAATGTGTTTGAAGTATTGACGATGGCGTGATGCCTAATGGAATTTTAACGAAGATGGCAGTGCCGCCCCCGCGGTGTGTTGTACGATCACTTCTGTGACAAGTGTAGTTTGGAATGCTAACTCGGTCCGCAGGACGCAGGTGTGTTTCTTGTATCCCGATTACGTCGGGGTTGTAGTCAATGATAGTGTCTTTAAATTCATCTATACATCGTTTTTAAGCCGTTAGCATTCCAGCTAAAACCCTGAGAGAGTTACTGTTCGCGTTATTATTGAATGTTAATTTTAAATTGAATGATGGACAGCATTTGTCCCCACTGTGTCATCATTTGTGACATTTGTGACATGACTTGAGAAACATCAAAGTCGTGATTCGTGTTTTTCTTAACTGCAGCAGAGTACAGTTGTTGAGGTGAGGTGTGGAGTTCTGAGCGCGCGCTCTGGTTTCTCCTGCCAGACGTTTTTCATTGGTTGTTTTTCTTATTGTTGTTTGTGTTGTTTTTAGGGTTTTTGGGGCATCCTGAGAAATTTGCAGGGTGCAGTCCACTGCAGTTGCACATTTAGCTGGGGCTTTGTTTGGCTTTTGCAATCGGAGGTGAGATGGCCTCCTGAACATTTCAAGCATCTAGGTGCACGATTGCAAAACCTAGAGTGATGATAGAACTCCTGGCATCTATAGCACTGAGGGAGGCATGTTTGATTTGTTTAGAGGTTCAGCATGTACTCTAAAAAATCCTATGTTTGTGATATTGAAAATTCCCTGATTATCAGGGTTTTTAGGAAGGGTTACCAGAAAAAGTGGCATGTTTGTA
>BMAU01004997.1:0-16529 GCA_019973935.1 Trichonephila clavipes | reverse complement strand
ATATATATGATTTAATATTAAAATATTAAATATACACACACATATATATATATATATATATATGATTTAATATTAAAATATTAAATATATACACACACACACACATATATATATATATATATATATATATATTAATGATTTGGTATTACTTTGTATTAGCGACTGGTAATTATGTTACAGTATCGTTATAAAATTACCTACTTGCTTCTTTCTGTTGGTCTTTGGTGTTTTTATGAGCCTTTATACTTAGCTTTGTTTTTTGCATAGCTTTCTCTTGCATTTGAGAGATTACTTTCAAGTTTGTTTTTTTTTAAATTAACTTGTTTTTGTTTTGCTTTGGCACACTCTCTTTTGACTTGGTATCCATTTCTGTTTTAAATACAGAAATATTTTGGCTATTTTGATTTAAGTTATTAGGATGAAGAATTTTTATAACTCATTCTCTAATGACAATTTGGGAAAGGAATCAATTCCTGTTAAAGAATTTAAGGATTGTAATAGTAATGCTAATATTAAACAATTTAAGACAAGAATTTTTTGGAACAAAAAGTTCATTAATAGTCTTAAAAATCATATTAAACAAAATATGTTAGATTCTAGCACTTTACATTACACAAAATATTAATAAAAGCTACATTAATAGTCCTGCCTTAGATGGAAATAAAGATAAATTATCTTCTTACAATTATAAAAACATTCAATCTTATAATAGTCTTAAGTTAAAATTCAATAAATGTAGAGATAGTAGATGTAAGACTTGTACTATGCTAAATCAGGATCAATATGATTGTGAATCTAAATATAACCTATGTGAAACTTTTAATTGTATTTACCTTTTAAATTTTAAAGTTTGTCAGTATAAATATATTGGACATACCTCTAATACTATTAACATCAGGATTTATCAACATAGACATTATGTTAAATACTTTAATAATTCCAATAATTCTAATAATATTGAACTTAGACACTTTCATATGCATGATTTCAAAAATTTTGAACTGTCTATCATTAAAATTATTCCAAATACTAAGCACAGATGATGGTGGGAAAATCACTTTATAAGAAGTTTTAATACAATCTATCCATATGGCCTTAATGTTTTGTATTTTGCTAAAAATACTTTGCAAATAATGTTACAGAGTAATAATAAATATTTTTTTATAATGTTAACAATTTAAATAATAATTCTAAAAGAAAATCTAGAAGTAAAGAACTAAAAGGAAAAATAGAGATAAAAAAATCATTAAATGACAATATTTAAGTTATTACTGATGATTTTTTTTTTTTGAAAAAAACTTCAATATCAAGAAGATCAAATACTTCATATTTGGTCTTCATAAAAATTAAATTGTATTCTTAAATGAAACCTTAAATAATAATTCCTTAAAGGTTTGTCATGCAGTACATTATTAAAAATACATTTATGATTATTTGGTTAATAAATTAAAAATAAATGTTGAGAAAATTAATGAGCCTATTACAGAGTACTGCCCTTTATTATTCATGAATAAAACTTTTAACAAAATTAATTTTTCTAATGTATTTAATAGATATTTGTCACTTTTTCCTGTTAGAAATGCGGTTGTTAAGAAAGCATTTAAATATAACAAAACGATGGGTGGATTTATCTGTAATTACAATAATAGTTCGCCTTCTATTAACATAGAAGACTGCATATGTAAAAACTATAATGCTTTTTTTGACGTTTATCATAAACATGTAGTTGCAGGCAACTTAGACATAATCAATGACAAAATTTTAAGGGATATAATGAGTAAAGGCACTAGTTTCAGAATAACTGTTTCTAATAACAACAATACTGTTAAAACACAAATTAATAAAGATATAGATAATTTTATTACAAAATCTGCAATTAAATGTGGACTACCTATAGAGGCATTTGATGAGTATAAGTACAATATTTTAAAAGACCTTATGAAATTTTTAGCTACCAATCTCAGTATAAATTTACTTTTAAAGATATAAAAAAGAAAATTTATGAATTACGAAAGAATTTTATCACAGTTTACATTGATAAAGTACCTAGTAACTATGCTGTGATTTGTAAGTATTTTTATTATAATATGCTTAATGAACACTTTTTAAATATATAATGAATCTTTTAAAAATAGATTTGTCACATAATGAAATAAGTAATCGTATTATTGCTTTTTATAACAAATTAGGTTTTTGTGTTCCTAAAATTAAGTATCCAACTATATTTTTAACACCAAAATTCCATAAAAGTCATGTTAAATTTAGAACTGTGACAAATGGTTTTAATACATATATTATTACTGCAGGCAAATTACTTCATAATATTATACAACTTAATTAATCAGCAATGTAAAAAAGATATAATTAAAAATAGTAAAGATATTATAGATTTTTTCAAAAATAAAAAATATTTATTCAGTTCATACTTATAACTTTGAAGATCTTTTCAATTCCATTGATATATCAATGATATTATTAAAGTAATTTTAAAAAACCACAGTATTTGTAATCTTAATATTAATTTTAACAAATTTAAAACTCTCATAGATTTTGTCTTAAAAGAAAATTACATTATTTTTTTTTTTAATGGTTCATTATATAAACAAAATAAAGGCCTGCCACAAGGAGGCCCAGCAAGCAATAGTTTGGCTAATTTATATTTACACTTTTATGAATATAATTATATTATTAATAATGACTATTACATTTTTAGATATATTGATGATTTAATTATGTTTGGTAAAAATGATAATTTAAATCCCAATAATTATTTTTATCTGGCTTACCTAAACTTAGTTAAAATTAATAATACAATTAAAACTAATTACTTAGATGTAACATTGTATATTAAGGATTTGAAATTACATAGTAATATTTATGATAAAAGATATGCCTTTAATTTTAACACTCTTAAAGTGCCTTATTGGAATTCAAATTTATCAATAACTATATAGAGAAATAATTTTTTAACTATATTTATCATAATAATGTTTAAGTTAGTGATAAAGCTAATATTTATTTAAACATTAATAACTTTATTAAACAATGTATTGGACATGAATATCCTGCTAACTTTCTTTAAAATTATATTTCTAATAGTTCTTAATGATATACAATTTGTATTAATAACTTTTTGACATTATGGGTTTTTTTTAAAACTAATTTTACAATTAATAAATAGATAGCGCCACATGTTTAATAATTCAATAATATTATTTAAATACTTTTATGATTCATTTATATTTTACACTAATATTTATATCAATACTAGCTGACCCGGCAAACGTTGTTTTGCCATATAAATAATTTCCTAGCAATTTCTAGTGTAGACAAAAAATAGCTTATTGTAAGTATGTATGTATGTTAGAATGTGTATATTGTATGTATGTAAAAATGTGGTATATGCGTGAAATAAGCATGGAGCGCTGTGAACGATGGAGGAATATAAAATCAACAAAAAGGCAAACATTATTTTTAAGTTATTATAATTTATTCCTTAAAATTATATATCATTAATTAAACAATTACGACAGTAACAATATTAAACAATATCAATCTCTTAATGCTATAGCGTGAACAATGTTTTTGTTAGTCCATCTTTAGCTAACACAAACAAACTGGATGGTTTACCCACTCGAGAGCATGCCACGTATAATTGTCCGTGTGAAAAACATGGTGTTCTCAAATCTAATCCACAAACAGACATCGTTTGACCTTGGGATTTGTTGATAGTCATTGCAAATGCCAATCTAATCGGAAACTGAATACGTTTGAATTGAATTGGCACATCTGTAGGTATAATAGGAATCCGTGGTATGAGTATATTTTTCACCTCTGAACTTGCCATTTAAAATCCTGGCTTCGATCACGTTTTCATTAATTTTTGAATGACTAATCGCGTACCGTTGCACAGCCGGGGCGGGTTCAAATTACGAAGCAAGATAATTGGAGATCCAACCTTTAATTGTAAATTATGCGGTGGCATGCCTGGCAAATCCAGTGAGTTCAAAAACTCTGTGGGAAAATTTACTGCTTCGCTGTCGTCGCAAACTGTATCAATAGATTTATATGATACCAAGTTCCCTGGCAACAACATTTGTATCTTCAGATTAAAATTGTCAACGTCTACATTTTTTGCCGCTAAAATCGCTCTTTCTGCAAGCCACTCATGATTTATGTACTGTGTGTGTACATCGGGAAATATTTGTTCAATGAGTATCTTGCGAATCAGCGATTGTGCAGAAATCGGTCGGTAATTTTACGTATCCAGTTTCATCTATAGCAACTTTTCCATCACCGATATCTAAGAGTTGTTTTGAAAATGTTTCAGCGGATGGATCTTGAAGCATTTGAACGCGCATATTTATTTTTAGCTGTAATTTTTCAACAATACGCCACAATGGAGATGATTTTAAGCAAGCGTTGATCTCATCAGCGTATGTTGAACGTGGAATGACTGGGAGTGTTTGTCTGAAATCACCTGAAAGGACCAACAGAGTTCCGCCAAATAGTTTATCACTGTTTTTAATATCTTTCAATATCCTGTTCAACGCCTCAAGTGAATGTTTGTGTGCCATAGTACATTCATCCCCAATAATAATTTTACCGTTTCAGCACAGTGGCCATGGACGATTGTTTCTTAATGTTGCATACTGCGTCAGGGTTATTCTGAATATTTAGTGGCAGCTTAAATACTGAATGTGCTGTTCTACCTCCATCAATAAAGTTGCTGCAATGCCCGATGATGCAACGGCCAATGCGATACCATTATTTGATCGTATTTCAGCAAGAATTAGCGAAATAACGAATGTTTTGCCAGTTCCACCCGGTGCATCCAAAAGAACCCACCTTGTCCAGCTGAAACTGCGAGCATAATGCGATCATAAATGGTTCTTTGTTCCTCATTCATTAGTGGGACATTGCGGGCAACAATCGCTGCCATTTCTACACAGTACTGTACTGCAGTTCACGATTCATTTCAGTATTCATTAAATCAGATGCAGTTCGATTTGGCGAATTCATACCGAAATTACTAAGTGGTAAGTTGGCAATGACAATGCAAAGATCCTCAATAGCAATCAATGCTTCATTGTACATTTCGTCGCTGAATGTTATGGTTGGATCGTGGCACCGTATACGATGTTGATGCAAATATATCATCCAGTCATTGAATCTTTGTGAATTTCCCATAATATCTGTGCTCGGGCTGGGAAACATGTAGTCAACACTATAGCGAATAGTCGACGAATTTGTATTGCTGTACAGTTCAATGCAATTCAGCAAGCATGCACTCCCACTGGTTGTCGTCTTCCAGCAAGCCGAGTGCAAGGCATGCATCTTTATACGTTGGATATTGTTGCCCATTCACTTTACGTATATCTTGAAATGATAATGGCCAGTAACATTAACCAACGGCAGTCGAAGATAAAAGCACTCAGTGTGTCTTGGACTGACTGTAAATAATCGCCCCAAAGGCGTTTGATTTAAATAAATTGAGACATGCAGCAACTGGTGAGCCTTGCTTGCGGGGCATCCATGTTTTTGTTTGAGTCCATGTGAAATAGCGTGGTACTTGTGAATAGAGTAATGTTCGTGCAAAAGCACCAAAATCATCCGCACGATTACACAATTCAAAAAAATGCAGTGAGTGTAGTTTTTAGGTGGTTGTGCACGATCAATCGCTGTCTCGTTCGTGAAAATACACGCTGACCGTTTTCAAGATGGATGGCTAACTGAACAACTGCTGGATCCCGTTCATGAATTGGAAAACCAAAGATACGCCAAGCAGCTTCATTGGAGCTGATGTACCGACCAATTTGGTAGAGCGTAATTTCATCGTTTTTATTTACTGGAGGAGCATTCAATTAGTATTTTCCACTCTAAACACAGCCATATCGCTGCCTTTATGGACATACTTGCAAATGTATTTGATGCTCTTCACAGAACTGCAGAACTCAACATTAATATGAGCATTATATGTCTTGCTCAGCAGAGGCGAATATGGCACCACCCAACGATTGTCAATATCAATGTCTGTGTTGTTGATATTTTTAATAAATGATTGTCCGCCATTTTCAGGTTTCTTCGACGATATATTGGGTATCCGTCGACATTTGTGACCGTATCATTGTTCATATCTTTAGGGAAATTTTTAGTACATTTTTCCATCAGCCATGCAAGGCGATGAACTATTAAGAGTACCACATGGACCATGAATCATGTTTGTTGTAACAATATCAAACAGCAGTTGGTCAGTGGATGGATCTGGAATTTCCGCAGAAATGATACTATCGATTTCTTCAGGACGGATTTTGTCGATGAACCAAACCAAAATGTGTGCATGAGGTAATCCTCGCTTTTTGCCACTCAACCGAATACATCCAGCAACGTGTGGGACCGAATACATGTGATTTAGTAATGAAACTTATTAAAGACTTCAACTTTTGTCTGAACACACGTGCTGTAATGTCATGGCGATGTATTGAATTTTGGCCAGGCAGTAGCAAAGATGTGATCTCTGGCCATTTTTGGATTACATGTGAACGTGATAAATAAACATGGTCGTCCATATTCGCGCACGAAAGTCAGAGCATCCTGTATATATTCTTGCATATGACGTGGACTGCCTACGTACGATGATGGTAAAATGACATGGTTACCAATTTCGGCGACGTCGGCGTTGTTGTTGATAGCGTCTCGCAAATGAATGTACTCTTCCGCGCGCAGCTTTGTTGATTATATCTTAAGTATCGTAGTCGTTCGCTCTCAATCTTCGCGTACATGTCGACCATGAATTGTTGACAAAGCTCACGACATCGTAAAATGACGTTGTCAGGCCACGTCTAATCATTAATCGGTACGCATAATAATCCTTTGAGCTAACGTTCTTGTTTGTTTCAGCTCCTGTAATATTTGTTCATAAAAATTTATTTAAATTTATTACGTTCAATAATTTAATTGTTTTGTTAAATGATTAATGATCAAATTAATAATGAAGGAAGTACCTGATACGGGATCTCGTTGTTTTATGTTTATGCAATATCCGTCTTGTCCCTTCCAGAATATTAGCGGATATTGGAGGCGTCATATGAACGATGTGTGTCAGCAATGAACTGAAGAATATTATTTCTTCTACGAATCACAATTTCTCGTGCAGCTGTACAATCGCCAACCATGATTCCAGCAACATCATCAAGAACGGTGCATTGAATCTACGAATATGCTCTCCAGCTGGTGTTTTATCAGGATTAATGACGACCAGCGTAATTATCGCTTTGTAATTGGTGCATATGTGATTTGAATATTTTTCAACAACTCGTTGTGCTCGTTCAAAGAGCATCTAGCTCGCTGACGATGCGCCTGGCATAAAGTGAATCAAGGTTATTATAATCACAACGTGCATTCACGCGATTGGCAAAAGTGCGCTTCCGGAATCCTCGCCGCCCATAAAATAGATTTGTAAGTATTTATGTGGTTCGTTTGGCATTGGCAGCAGTGAGCCCATTTTATGATAAACTTGGCCTCTGATTTTGAATGTAGAATTGAATTCTTGACCATTTTGCATTAGTATTTCGAATTATTTCTGTTGCTCCGAACGATGTCATTTGAAAGCATGAATTGAATCTTCGAATTGACTTCAGGAACACGTTAGAATCTGGATCCGTGCCGATAAGTAAGCCGTTCAATGGTTCAGGTGGTGTTTCAATTTCAGGTAGTTGCACTTTTCTGACGCGCAACACATCCCAGCTGGCTCATTTTTGAATTTCAGAGCATGACAATGCGGACATTCCTTGTCCATAGCACCAATTACCACTTTTGAATGAGCATAATATTCAATATCGGGCTCATACTGGAATGCTAGACGCAGGAATGAATCAGATATAAATGCTCGATGTACCTGTTGTCGTTGTTGGTCATTTGTTCTTCGTCTATTGACTGTGAAACGGCGTGATTGCTGTTGTTCTAATCTTCTGACTTCATTGCGTTCAGCTCGTGTATCTTCTGGCTCTTCTTGATGCAATTGCGCCATTCTGACACGTGCATCAGTATTTTGTTGCTGGATTTGTTCTTCTGTTCTTTCGGATCTGCTATTTCGCAAGTTTCGAGCTTTTACTTGTACTGCGGCTCAAATCAGCCCCTTTGCGTTTTCTTGGCATTGCTCACTGTACAAAACATACATAAATAGAATTAATGAAATTATATAATGATGAAAAATGTTAAAAGTATAATTAGGGCCAGGATTTTGTAGCAGTTTTGAAATGATTAGTTTTAATTTATGTAATTATAACAAAAATATAAGTTTAATGGAAAATTTTTCAAACGAAAGTAAAAAATTAAATTTTATGAAAACATTGTCTCTTATAATTTTTCATACAACCAATATTTCCATTGACATTTCATAATAAAGATTCATAACGATTGATTTTTGGAAACTATGAAAATCTTAATTGTTCAATTAAATGTTTTTAATAAAATCAAATTAAACTTACATTTTTATAAGATCAACAACATTTTCGATATAAATAAAAAAATATACTTACAACACAAAATCCGTTGTTATTGGAAGTTCGTGTCACGTGTTGAGTACTTTTGAGGTTAAAAATCACTTGATTAACTAATCGAGCAAAATACACTCAAAATTGATAATTTAATTATTATTTATAAAATAGGAATGATTAAAAGTTAATATGAGCGTTACACTGAGATAGCAAAATAATAATTGTCAACGTTACTAATACACTTGATGCATAAACAATAATGATGGCCAACAACTGTGTAGGGAGTGAGAAAGAAAGGAGACCGGCTTCGTTCTCATCCCTACCCGTGCGCTGTTTACTGGGTCAGAAATGACACCTGTAGACATCTGGCGGGGATAACTAATTAAATGACGATTGATCAGTTTTCGACCGGAGAGGAAAAATGATTAAATAACTAAATGGCTATTAAAAATAAGGGTTGATCGTAGAGGGGTGAAAATTTAGGGTTGTAGGTATTTTTGTATGCTGTATCATAAAAAATTAAAACAAAAAATTTTGTCTGAAAAATAAAAAAAAAAATTTAGGGGTGGTCCACCCTTAACATTTGGGGGATGAAAAATAGATGTTGGCCGATTCTCATAGATACCGGATAAGCACAAAAAATTTCATCAAAATCGGTCAAATTTCGGAGGAGTATGGCAACGAAAACTGTGACACGAGAATTTTATATATATAGATATATGTATGATTTTTTAAAAGTACATATATATATATATATAAACTTTATATTATTCTATCATAATTTAACTTTTATGCGGAACTGTTTTTTCCCTCTTCTTGTATTTGGCGGGAAACATAACCAGTTGTTACACTCTCGAAGTAAGTCTTACTATCTACGTTTTGCATTGAATTTAAATCTATAATGTGAATACTAGTAGAGAGAGGCTATAATTTTATAATTATATTTTATTAGTTTAGTGATTTTATTATAATGTTTAAATCCTCCAAATGTTACCCTGCAATCTTGGTTCCTAAGGTCAGGAGTTTGTTATTGTACTACTGTGCATATTTCTTCCTATTTAGTATAGTTATCTTAGGTTCTAACTATCTGTGTATTTTTATTTTTTGGATTATATATATATATATATATATATATATATATAGATAGATAGATAGATAACAGAAAGGATATATTCAGAGCTTGATGACAATATAAGAGTTTATTTCTCGAAAAATAATAAAGTAAATGTGGACATGTGTGCATAGTCCATTGTTCCTTTCATTTAAGAAAATTTTTAGTGTTTTTCAGTTTAAAATTATTATTACTTAAAACTAATGCTTTTTAGGCGATTTTCACAGTTCAAATTTAGAAAATTAGCAGTAATGGATTGTTATCTAAAATTTATATTTTTATATTTAAATTTATTAACTTTTTATTTCACAAATTTAAAAAATTCTAAAATTATAGAATGTGTGATGCTGATATGGTCAGGAGTAAGCAACTCTAAAATTCGAGAAAAATAATGCATCATCACCTCCTTTTTTAAAAAAGTCAGGTTTTTTTTTAAATTATTTTTAGCTCTACTTCAAAATATTTTAATTGAATTATAGAGCTATTTTTTTTAATTCTGAAAATATTTTTTCAGCACCATGGATTATTGGCAATTCGAAAAAATTTCTCGATGATAAAATCAAATTTAGCAGGAAAAAATTAGGGTGGGGGACAAAAACATCTTAGAATTAATTTCCATTAAACTTTTTCTGTAAAATAAAAATATTATCTAATAAAAATTGTTCAGTGTTGAACAAATGGTTCTTGTGACGCCCACAACAACAGGTGCATATTTGTCGCGAGAGGGTGCTAGTGTGTGAAAAAAAAACAGTGTATGTGTAAACAGAGTAAGAAGAGAGCGTATGGAGAACGCTCTAATAAAATTCCTTTTATCTTAGTCTCGTCATTTAATGTGTGTGGTGTAATCTTTTAGAGATTTTAAATTAATGTGTAATGAATCGGTGCAAACTAAACAATGGTCCGTCAGAGCCTGAAATGGCCGAGACTGAAAACAAGGAATTGTAGTGTACTCAACGATCACGAATGAAAAGAAAGGAAGCGTCCTTTTAGTGGAGAAAAAGTTATCACTTGGTGAGAGGTCAGTCTTCAATTTTCCTATATTTTGTGTTTTGAGAAAAATTATGTGTTTCATAAGCGGTTAAAATAACTTTAATTTGTGATTGAGATAGTTATTTTGTGATTTATAGGTGTCTAATTTGTGTTTGAGATAGTTTGTGATTTATAAGTGTTTCATTTGTGGTTGAGTTAACTATATTTTGTGTTTTGAGAAAAATATGTGTTTCATAAGTGGTTAAAATAACTTTAATTTGTGATTGAGATAGTTATTTTGTGACTTATATGTGTTTCATTTGTGGTTGAGTTAACTATATTTTGTGGTTGAGTTAACTATATTTTGTGTTTTGAGAAAATATATGTGTTTCATAAGTGGTTAAAAAAACTTTAATTTGTGATTGAGATAGTTATTTTGTGATTTATAGGTGTCTAAATTGTGATTGAGATAGTTATTTTGTGATTTATAGGTGTCTAATTTGTGATTGAGATAGTTTTTGTGATTTATAAGTGTTAAATTGAGGTTGAGTTAACTTTAATTGTGTTTTGAGGTAATTATTGTGATTTATATGTGTCTCATGTGTGGTTAAGATAACTTTAATTTGAGGTTGAGTTAACTTTGATTTGTGGCTTAGATAATTAAATTGTGGTTTATTTGGTTTCATTGGTGATTGAGATAACTTTACTTTGTGAAAATGAGTATAGGTAAAATTTAAAAGGATGAACTTAGGAGTATTGCGGATGAATTAAAATTAGTTGTTCTAGACAATGCTAAAGTTCTAGATTTAAGAGAATTAATACAGGAGAGTGAGATTTATAAAAAATGATAAGGAAACGTATCAGGCTATTGTTGATTGTGTGTTGGAGGAGATAAATGATAGGAGAAATGAAGACGAAAAATAGAAGAAATGAAAACGAAAATAGACTAGAAATTGAAAAATTAAACTTGTCACAGTTAGAGAAGGAGGAGTTAGAAATAGCGAAATTACATAATCAAACGGGCAAAAGTTTACCTTTACAAAAATGAAAATCAATTAATTACAACCAGTGTAATATTGAAAGTTTGATTAAAAGTATCAAAACCTTAACAATCCCGGTACCACTAAAGAGCAGAGTCATTTAATTTATTTTCAATCTATAGAAAAGGCATTTAAAACTAAAATGTTCCTGAAAAATTAAAACCCGAAATTCTTTGAATATTTTAGGAGAAAAGGCAAATAACTTAATGATTTATCTTCGAGATGAAGATTTGTGACTATAATAAGTTGAAGGCAATTGTGTTAAAAAGAATTTCAACCGACCCCCTATGAATGTTTAAATCAATTTAAAGGGCCCAAAATTACCTAGCGAGAGTTATGTTCAATTCGCGTCTAGATTAAGTGCGAATTTTAATTACTATTGCCAATTACGGGAGGTCAATGATTTCAAGTCAGTTTGTGAGTTAGTAATCTCAGATAAGATAATAGAGACATTAGACCGAGAATTAAATTACGCATATTAGCATTAAGCAGGGCGAAATGTGGTTTAAGCCACAAGATCTAGCTCGCGAGTGATATTTTTTAATTATCATCAAGGAAAAAATTAGAGAACAGAATTTATTTCCTAAGTTTAAACGCAATGAGACCTATAATCATCGTGGAGCAAAAATATTTCAAGCGTAAATCTGTCTTCTGTTAAAAATGTGAAATGTTTTTGTTGCAAATCACGAGAATTCCACCCACTGTATTCATGCTCAAAATTTAAATCTTTAGCGTCAGTGAAAGAGTGGATTTCGTAAAGGCTGCTAATCATTTGTGTTTCGTGTTTTTCCCCTAACTGTAGTGTGAAAACCTGCTGCGCGAAATGTTTTTTGTGGGAAACCGCACAATTGCTTGATTCACTTTTAAAGCGGGACAACCAAACAGTTCAAAGGTCAGTTTTAAACCCGCTCACAGATGTGTTCGGGGGACCGAGGATCGAATTGCGTCGTTCCACCCAAAGTGAAAATGAAGAAACAAGTCGTTCGTAGCAACCAGCTTTAAAGAATAAAACGCGTGGAACGTTTTACTGAGTAGCGTCCAGTGCTTCTTAAGGGACAACATGGCCTTACATGAGGTAAGAGCGCTTGGACGTAGGGAGTCAGTCACACTTCATTACGAAAGACTGTGCAGATAGATTAAGCAATTAAAAAAATGAGAAAATTCAATTGCTAGTATCTTTGCTTTAAAATGAGTCAACACGACAATAAATGGAGGAGTTACGACCTCCATATTTAACGGTGATTTAAGTTTCAAAAGGAGCTAAATTTATTAGTTGTAAGAAGGATAACTGATTTGACTCCGTCACAAATAATAAATGTGTCGCTAGATATGCCAAACGAATTGGAAATCCGCCTATTATAAATTTAATATTCCTGTAAATGATGTTGTTAGGCGCGGAAATATTTTACGAATTACTGAGACAGGCCAAAATTTATTGTGGAGATTCAAAGACTACTTTTACAAAATACTGTTTTAGATATGTAGTTAGTGGAAGTCTTAGGAGATAAGAGTGAGGATAACAATATTCATTGTGGATTAATTAGAATAGTGATTTAAATACAACATTAGGTCTTTTTGGGAGTTAGGGATCGATTGTGTCAAAAGCAAGTATGTGAATGATGAAAGGACGATGCTTTGAAATATGTTTTAAGCAAGGAGGAAGTACATTTAAAATGGTAGATATGAGTGAGACTTCCGTGGAAAGAAGATAGTAATGAGTTAAGTGATAATTTTTAGTTTGGCGAAAGACGACTTGAAGTCTTGTGAGAAAAATGCAAAGGGATAAGGGTGTTGTATTCCTGGTATTGTAAAGGTCTTTGAAGAATTATTTGGATGTGAGAATAATTGAGAAGGTAACAGAAATCCCTTTATTCCAACGAATAACCCTGTGTTTTTTATCTTCCTCGCAAGTGATAATTTCAAAAACCCGAATCTCTCACAACAGAAACTGCGACCTAGTGTTTGACGCTTCTAGTACTCATGAAGAAAACAACTTTCGATAAGTATTGCCTTTCCACATGGAGGGAGTCAATTTGAACCTAATATTTTAGACCTGATGATCCTCCTTCCCGTTCGAACAAAAATAGCTATTTAGCTGATGTGGGAAAAAGCGTTTCTTCAAATTTATTTGGCTCCAAAGGATGGGAGTAATGATACGGTTCCCTTATAGATGAAGGCGAAAATGGTGTGCGGAGTGTACAGATTTAATCGAGTTCTTTTTGGCGTGAACGCGTCTCCGTTTCTTTGGCTGCAACGATTAAGACGCATATAGGAAGTACATGGAAAAGTATCCTGATACTGTGCGGACGTTTTGATCATTGCTTTTATGTGGACGATCTCGTCACTGGTGAAGATGATGCAAAATCAGCATTCGATTTGTCGACAAGGCAGCAAAATCATGGGTGGAAAGGAATGAACCTGCGAGTGGATTTCAAATGACTGCTGTGAGTTAATGAAGCAATGGCGGTTGGAACATTTTGGTCATTTAAATATGAACAATTTCGTGAACCATCACATCGTGTTTTAGAGGCTTTATGGCATCCTCAAAAGACTATCTCGGTCTTTCGTCAGCCAGTCTCTTAGACTTCCTTTAAAAAGAAGAACGCTAAACGATTTTTGTTGATGGCTGCAGGCAGGATATTTGATCACTTAAGTTGCGTCCCCTTCACCCATAAGATTTAAAATTTTGTTCCAGAAATATGGCAGAAGGAAAAACCAGGCTAGGACGAAGAGTTGCTGCCTGATATTAGAGAAGTTTGAACAATGGTGTTCCGGGAGAGCGTCTTTCTTATGAACTTCAGATTCTCGATATGCCCTGCAATGTGATAAGGTGTGAACTGTCGGAGTGTAGAAATACATACGTTCAACTAGATGAAGTATTAAAGGCGCTATGGGCTATTTCGTATGTTGGGTGAGGAGACAGCGACCAAAATCTCGGTGCATTAACATTCCAAAGCCGTGTGGCTCTCCCGAAGGTATTAACCCTTCCACGTTTGGAGCTAATGGGGCGTTGCTGCTGCGAGGTTGGCGAGGAAGTCTCACGTGTTCTCAATGAAATATCTACAATAACCCGCTACTTTTTTGGACAGATTCATTATAGCCTTGAGTTGGATTCAAAGGTCAACAACCATAGATGGAAGGTTTCATCCTTAACCGAGTGAAGAATGCGATCTTTAACAGACAAAATTCATAGCGTCATTGTGTCTGGAAGGACTTGATAAAGTAGATCTCTAACGAAGGCATCAGTGCTGATTATGATAAACTGTGAGTGGTGGAAGGACCAGGTTTCCTGCAAGAATGTGTTCCATAGTGAACAACAATAATGCTACTTAGTGAAATTAAATTGCCTATTTGGAGAATTAAAACCTACTGAGAGAAAAAGACTTTTTGACTGTGATTTTAGACAGCAACCTTTTGAACCCTTATCACTCTCTGTATCTAATAATTTCAGAAAAAATTGTGTATTTTCCAGTTATATTTACAGGTTCATCAATAATTGCAAGAGCCCTCCAACAAACAAATTGAAAAAGGGCACTAGGTAGTGAGAATTCAGCAGGCTGAAATTACCTTGTGAAGCTGGTCCAGCAAATGGAATTCAACTCAGGAAATAAGATTTGTCCTGCTTAAGGTATGGTTAACCCTCAAAGTAAGATTAGAAATCTCTCACCATTCTTAGATTCAATGTGCTCCAGTGGGAGGTGGGCCCAGCCCACAATAAGAAATTGTGTTTTGATAAAAAACACCAGATAATTCTTCCTAATATGATCACAGAATTAACAAAATTTAATTCTTGAAATGACTTTTGCATGTTGGTCCACAAACCTTACTATCTATTGTTAGACAAAGGTTCTAGCCATTAAATGATAGTAATATGTGTAGAAAACTTGTAAATAACTGTATAATAATTTGTTTAAGGCAAAACCCGTTACTTGTTCTGAAATTATAGATTAAATTACCGGCAAGAGAATTTCTCAGGTTTCCCTTTAACAAAGGTGGAATAGATTTTTGTGGACATTTCTGGATTAAAATATCTAATCAAAAAGAAGGGAGTTTTAAATAAAATCTTCTGTGTGCATTTTGTGTTGTATGAGGCAGGCGTGTCACCTCAGAAATGATTACTGATTTTATCTAGTGAGGCTTTATTGCAGCGTTAAAGCGATTTTTTTTTTAGCAGACGAGGGAAAATCCGGGCGTATATTTTCAGACAACTATAATTTTGTTACCTGGCACAGTTAGAGTTAAAAAGACTTAGAGGTATAAGGTAATTGTATTAGTAATTTGAGTAAATTTTGTGTGAAGGAACGTGTTAATTTAGACTTTATTCCCAAGAGCTCCAAATCATGGGAGAGGCCTGTGTGGGAGGCTGGGTGAAGGCCGTGAAATATCACCTCCCAGGCGTGTAATGGGTAATTTAAGATTTTGTGAAGAATTTCTAGCCATTCTTAGCCAAATTGAGAGGAGTTCTCAATTCACATCCCCTCTACCCCTGTCGTGTGACCCTGGCAAATTTTGACGCTGACTCTAGTCATTTCTAATTGGGTTGGTTAAAGTCACAGCCATTGCAGAGCCAAGTTTAACTGAAGTGTCTGATAATAGGTTAAGGGTGTGGCAAAAACAAACAAGAATTGTGCAACATATTTGAAGCGATTGGTCAAATAATTATTTGAGTACACTTCAGAATCGAAATAAATGGTATTTTGAAAAGAATAATGTAAAATACATGATATGGTAATTCTGAAGGATAGTACCATTGTGTGGTGGCTATCTTGGTAGAATTCTTAAAGAGGTGTATCATGGTAAAGATAATAAGAATTCAGTGAGTGTTAGTGAAAACTAAAGCTTTTTGGAAGCGTCAATAACTAAACTTTGTATTTTTTACCTTTCCAAGTGAATAATGTATGTGAAAATTTC
>BMAU01004995.1:0-22723 GCA_019973935.1 Trichonephila clavipes | reverse complement strand
TCTCTCATCTTCCGGTCGGGTCGCTAGATTCCTCGGGGTCAAACAGGGTTGCGCTGGATCGGAAATTGCACGTGTGGGCGTCGAATCTACAAAGAAACCGACACCAGATGTTGTTGTTGTTTTTCGAGACGTGACGTTACAAAAGTATGAATTAAAGGCATATTAAGTAGTAACAAAAAAAAAAAAGAATTTATCTTATTTTTTTAATAATACCCTTTTCCATTTTTAATTCTTTCATGAGAAAATCAATTATTTCCATTCACGTCTTTCGTATATCTTTAATAGATTATTTAAAAATAATATTTTAATTACAGCTAAATACATTAAGTACCGAACTTGAAATTTGAAAAGAGAAAAAAGTACCTCAAAGTTATTCTAAAAAAGTTACATTTTCTTAAGTTATAGGAACAAAACATTCTTTTTAAAAATGATAAAATTGAAATTAGGGAATTAGTTCCTTTCAATGCTAATGAACTTCAGATGTAGAAAAAGAAATACAAAGAAGCTTCCTTTTTTCACAGAAGGCATGCATCCAAATTCTCGCGGACAATTTTAAGATTCACTTTTCTCTTAAAATAAAGAAGGAAAAAGAAAACGATATTTCATTTAAAACGTGCATTAAATATTTTAATGGACCAATGTTTGGTTAGGGAATTATATTTATGATATCTGTGAACGTTAATATGTGAGCACATTCATTCTCTTTTTAATTTGTTTCCGCCTTTTCTCGGAAACGATTTTAAACATTTGGATTTGTAAGAATTCATTAATTTTGTAGAAACATTATTCTACCGTTTGTAAAACGATTAAAAGTAATGATTTGTTTCTTTTTGAAATGCTGGTAAAAATAAATAAATTAAATGGTTTTAAGTTCATTTCCCTAATGTTATTGTTCAGTTTTTTAAAACAGGTAAATAGACGTAAATAATTTCCTTTACGTCTTTTTGAGGGAAGAACAAATATCAATAGCCGAATTTTTGTGTTAGAATATATAGATTAGTCTTAATGAAAATCAAAAGGGCTTTGAGGAAATTACTTCCGTTAAATTATTGAAATGTTAAATGAATATGGTTTATACTCAAGTATTTTTTTTTTTCTGTTCATTGCAAACGGAATATAAAAACTTAAAACAATTTATTGTTGTAAGAAGATCTAAGATTTACGTGGAAAATGGTTATAGGATTATAAAAAATAAGCATAACAAATCAAAGTGATGCTCAATTTAAAAAAAACAACTCATTAAAGTTTAAATAACAAGAAAACGAGACTATTCTGATTATGTTTACAGTGAATGAGAGTGAGAGTAAAATTAACGTCGCACACAAAAAATGCTACATGAGGGATGTTGGCGACGTATCTCTTATTTTGATAAATTGTCAAATGACGAGGATGACACCTGAGCTGGCATACTCCTTCCACACCACACCAACGGCCATTTACCGCGCACTTCAATTAATCGACTCCAATATGCCCCGTAAATACTGCACCTATACTGACAGCATAAATGGATTAGAAGCACTCGAAAATTATAACCATCGGTGTCATCCAGTGTTTTGTAATGTACTGGACATTACGAGTCGACTGTACAGCAAGAGTTTCGACATAGTATTTTGCTGGCTACCGAGCAACGTAGCAAGACAGAGCGGCAAGGTTGGCGGCGACCCATCTGCCGCTAGCAGTTCCGCTATCGGATATGAAGCGCGTCATCCGACATCATATTTTTACGATCTGACAGGAATTATGGAGTCTGCAGTTGGATAACAAACTGCACTCTGTGAAACCTGTCATAGGAGCATGGCCTGTGATGCCAATGCGAAGGGCAGATATCAACTGACTTGCCTTGGCATTGGCCATACTCGCTTCACTCACAGGCATTTGTTGTTGGGGGAAGATGCTCCTCAGTGTCCTTCATGCAAGGTCTCGTACTCAAATCGTCATTCTAGTAGATTGTCCCGTATTTAATCATTACTCATTTTCTTTTTTGGATCATCTCATTTAACATTATCTGACTTGGTGGGAAAGAGAGAAACCCCCACCAAAATATTTTTTTTTTCTTTTTTCCATAAAATTAGCCCCTCAGGGGGCTCACCTCCTTTAGGTGAGTGCGGGTTTCACGCTCCCGAGGTACCCTAGTGATCTTTTCCTTCTCCCTAGGGGTTTACTGTCTTTGGTAAACACGGGCTTCACGAACCCGGGAACCCTAGTGATCCTTCTCTTTTTTCGGCCCTCTTTCTTGCCATTCAATTTCCCTTTTCTTCTTTTCACGTCAGACCACAAACCTACATTGGACAATGAACATTGTCCCAATCCTTAATTTTTTTCTAGTAACAAATTTAAATTTTTTTCCTGCCGTATTATGGTTTGCATTCTATATTACGTTCTTTTCCTTTGATTTGCTTAAATTTCTTTTTCTTTCCATATTTTGCTTTCGTTTCTTCTTTCATGTTCGATTATTGATTTTGTTGCTTCTTTTATGTTCGATTATTGCTTTACTGTGTTCAACTTATTATCTTTATTTTTCTGCCACGAAGTCCTGTGGCAGACCAGGTTTGGAGTGGGAATGAAGTTGTGTCTGATGTTTTTTCACTTTTGGTATGATGACACAACGGACTGCTTCCCTGGGAAATCTGGCACTTGGAGCGGGGTTTTGAACTTTTGAGGACCTTTGGACTAGTGAGGTGGGGGTCTTGGAGGGGAAGCGGCCATGTAGAGGGTACAGGGAGAAAAGCTGAGTTTTGCGTCTCAGGCCGCCATATAGTACAGGAGCCGGGACAGCCTAACCAGCATGTCCTGGCTGCTCTATCAGCTGGTGTATAATCCCGCCTGTCTTGTAGTTCCAGGTGGTGCCTGGATGGGGTCCTGCATTGCAGAGCGGGGGGGCTCTCCCAGGCCACTACTGGTTGCTGACTCTAGGGCAAGCCCTGCCAAACTGGTCCTCTGAAAATCAAAAGGAATTCTCCTCCTCCTTTATAAAAAAATTCAAAAATAAGTCAAATAAAGAAAAAATTCAAAACGCATCTTTTTAAAACCCCCATCCAACCCTTCCAAACACATTCTCATACCATTGATCAGATAGCAAGTACTGCACGTTTTTATTCTTTCATTGCCTGACAATGATATGTCAAGAAAATCACCTTTGCAATTTTCAAAGCCCTCCAAGCTATAGGCGAGCCAAAATCTGTTAAAAAAATGCGATCCGGTGACCTACTTGTGGAGACAAAATCAGCTATTCAGTCTAAATCTTATCTATCTACAAAACATTTTTTGGATTCTTTTCTTACAGTTACTCCTCACAGATCTCTAAACTTCAGTCGTGGTGTCATATCTGAACCTGACCTGTTGACCACCCCTGACGCGAAATTCTTGATGGATTTTCTGACAGGGTGTCATTCAGGTCAGAAGAATTACAATTAAAAGATGCAACAGTTATTCCTACAAAACACATGATTTTAACTTTCAATAACCCAAATCTTCCAGCTACAGTTAAAGCTGGATATCTAAATATAAAAATACGTCCATATGTTCCGAATCCTCTGCGTTGTTTCAAATGCCAGAGGTTCGACACTCTCAAACTGCCTGCAGAGGACAATTGACGGTGTTTTCTAGATGTGCAACAATTGGGCATCCTTCCACGGATTGTACTCTAGAACCGAAAATGCGTTAATTGCTTCCTATCCCATCCGTCAGACTCAAAATTGTGCTCAAAATGGAAAACTGAAAAAGAAATACAAGTTATCAAAACTAATAGAAATATACCGTGCGTAGAAGCACGAAAGCTAATAACTCCACAATTATCCTTATCCTACGCTCAGGTTACCAAACTCGACTACAACCACTACAACACAAACTGATGAAAATATTACCAAAAATAGTTTGCCCACCATTAAAATTGTTACAACCACTAGTATCCGTTCAAAGCCAACTATATCTTCTTCAGTCGCTGCAGTTACTAAACCTTCTTCATCAACTCAGACACAACTTTTGCCATCAGCATCTTTGTCACAGTACCTTCGTTATCAGAATTTCAGCCATCTATTCCTTTAATAGATACTGCTCCCACCACATCTAATAATTTATCTGTTCTAGAACCAAACCACCACTATATCCAATACCATACCCGCTACATCCCAGGATGCAAATCAAACCTCAAAGCCCGTAGAAAGAAAACGCCCCCAAAACCAATCCAACACTATAAATCCAAAAATAGAAATTAAGATTTACCCCTCAGACCTCGAAAATCTGGACATACTGAGTACACAACAGATGAGGAGGGACATGATAATATATGACGTGGAAGATGAACCTGAGCCGAATCCACAATATGTTTTAAATATGAATGGTTTCACCTATAAGGGAGATGGTTAATAAACCAAATCATTTCTTTTATTAAATACAACTTTGATACCAATAAAAAAAAAAAAAAACCGTTTTAGCAACATCGAGTGATACCATTTTATTTTTATAATTTGGTTACGAATTAAACATTTTCTGACTTGGTGGGGAAAACTCCACCAATATTTATCAACTTAAGCTTTTAACATTTTTAATGAGATCTTACTATTTTAAACCATACACATTTTTTACTAATTTTATACTTTTAATGCTTAAAACGTTGTTTGGCGCAGTTTAGCCAAATTGGCTCTTGCGCCATAAAATAACAATCACTCACTCACTCACTCCATAAAATTAGCTTTTATATTTAATTTTAACTAACTGTTTTAAACTGTTTTATTTTTTAAAAAAATTATACTTGTGCATTCAGGCATACACATACATAAATATATATGCATATATTTTATTTTTTTATGCTTATTTTTTAAGGATTGTTTTAATATTTTAACAAACGTGTGGCGCAGTTTAGCTAAAATTGGCTCTTGCGCCATTAAACTCCGCACTCACTCACTCACTCACCACACCGACGGCTGGACTTTTTGAGCCTCGATAGATTTAGCATTCTACGGCCCCCTACACGGCGCATTTTCGGTGGTACAGTCCCAAAATTTATTACTTTTAGCTTTTACAAATTGTTAATGAGATCTTACTATTTTACCCATAAACATTTTTTACTAATTTTATACTTTTAATGCTTAAAGTTGTGTGGCGCAGTTTAGCCAATATTGGCTCTTGCGCCATAAACAATACACTCACTCACTCACTCGGTGGTACAGTCTCAAACTCATGACACGCCAGCCAGAGTCCGTGGACTTTGACCACTGAGCTACCACTACTACATGTTTACGGTGGAATGTGATTGAAGAAACAAGGCTATATAGCACTAAACTTTTATGCAAAGTGAAGTAATAATGAAGAGAGTAACTAAAAAGACACATTTCTCACTATATTTGTGTATGTTTATCAGACCCATTCGTTATGCTAAATCAATATAAAATGAAAAATTTCAAAGCTCGCTAGTTTCATAAATTAGTAAAAAAAAGGGACGAAAGAATTAAAAAAAAAAAATTGAGTTAAAAATTTTTAAACTTACAGTTCTTTATTGGGAAGGGAAAGGGAAGTAATAGGGATTGACTAGAAAATAATGAAGAAATCAGCTTATAAAAAATGAAGAAAGGAACATAAAAAAAAAAATCTTATGCCTACATTAAATTAAAATTATTTACTTCCTTAGTGTATAAGATAATTCTGACATTAATCAAAGAATTTTATCTGCGAAAAAAAACGTGTGTGTTTTCTTAAAATTTGAAACTACACATGGTATTGGGCATAAATCACGAGACATTACGAACATATAATAGCCACATCCGTTATTTACAATGGATCACACAATTTCATTTCAGTTTAATTTACAGACTAAGATTATTTATATAAAAGGTAATAAAGACACATATATGAAAAATTGTTTTTGGTTAAAAACAAGGATAACGTAACGGATAATATTTATTTTTTGCATTTATCGATAAATTTACATAAGAAAAAGGAAGCTTCTTTTGTGATGCAAAAATACATCAATATTAACCCAAAAAATTCGTACATTTTTTTATTATTATTATTATTTTGTATTTCACCTATTGGCTACACTCATTTTCCTAGTGATTCCAAAGTTTATTTATTAAATTAAAAATTCATATACCTAAGGTTTAAAAAAAGCAATAATGCTTTTCTCTATATATCTCGCATTAAGTGATTTTTTTATAAAGAGTTCTACATATGTCTCTTTTAAAGAATAGATTTCGACATATATCTCTGAAAAGAAAGTATGTGTAATGTTTTTAGGTTTTGTAAGCCATAAATCTTGGCTTGAATTATTTTTTATTGTTGCTATAGATGTTTGCCATTGATTTTTTCGTCAGTTCTGCATTTGATGTCTTCTTTCAACTTAGGAATAATGATTTACGACTTTTTCTTTTGGATCATAACTTTACTTACTTTGCACTTGCCATGCATTTCAGGTGTCATTCCTCATTTTCTTAAATATATATATAAAGTATATATATATATATTTTTTAAAGCTAAAAAACGTATCTAACATGTTTGCATCAAAATTTTAAGAATAAATTTGATTGGCAATACTTAAATCTTGAAAATACTGTAACGTTAAGTTCACTATTTTTCAACCGAAGTTTATTTTGAATTTTTAAATTATTAATCAAATTTAATCTAAGAATGTTTTAATATTCTCTGTATTTCTTTAATAGTGGTTAGTGCATCACGCTTCCACACCACAAGTCCGATTTCAAACTCCGGCTGGGCAAGGTTGACTAGCATTTCATCCCATCAAACTTGCTTGGGAACTTAACACTGGGGGTTTCACGTCAGACTGACCACCTGACCAGTACATCTGCTCATTCACCTCATGACTCAAGGTCACGATACTGAGTTGGACATAGAAGGTCTTGGCCTTTTGTGATGTTGCGCTATTGAGTTAAGTATTTCTGAGTGAGAATAAAATGAGTAAAATATGCCTTTGTATTATTTTTTGTAGCTTGTGCGTTTATTAAAGAAAACGAGATTAACGGAAACAATTGTAAATTTGTCAAGGAAAGTGAAGTTAATCAAAATAATTTATTATTAAAATGGTTGACAATTAACTAAAATTTCTTTTTTTCTACGATATCTGAAAGAATATATATGCGATATATATAGATTAATATTTAAGTAATAATGTCTGTCTCTCTCTCTCTCTCTCTCTCTCTATCTATATATATATATATATATATATATAAATTTAATAAGGTAATATTTAAATACGAGGATTACACTTTTTTAAAATTCTCTCTTTAGTCTTTTGGATGAAACTAGACAAGACTTCTCTTCAACGAGCTATCAATTTTCGTTGGGGCTGCGGTAGTTTAGTAGTAAAGGTAGCGGACTTGTGGTCGGCATGTTATGGATTCGAATCCAGTACCACTGAAAATCTGCCATGCAAAGGGGGCCGATGCACCTTAAATATGTCGAGGCGCAAACGTCTTCCCGTTGGTGAGGTGTGGAACCTTGGTGACGGGGGAAGCGCCTACACTTTTTGACATTAAATACTTTTTCGGATCAAAAATAACAATCTCCGCAATCCGATCAAAATGCCAGCTGAAAACGCAATCTCTGTTAAAACTATTCGCCTTTCCTCGCCAAAATACTCATCGAGAACCTGTGCTGCTATGAATCGTGGAAGAGTGGAATGATAAAGGTTCCTGTGTTTTTTTTTTTTTTTGTTCAATATCATGAGAATATTCGTAGAAATGTGTGTTTTTTCTATATATAATTCTAAAGTGAGAGGTACTTAAAAGTACCTCAATTGATAAAGGGTTACATTTATCTGCAATAAGAGTGATTATGTAGGCAAGATTTAGGAGTGTAGAGAGTCAGCTCCAGGTGCCGTTCTCGTTATTGCGCCGTCGTTTATATTGAAAAGGTCCGTTACCAATATCTCTTTTTGCTTCTGCCGTAATGGTTATAAAAAAGATGTCTATAATTTATATTTCATAAATATTTAGACTCATATCTAAGGATTTATTTTTAAAAACGATTTTTTACGTATATTTCTATGTAACTTTCTCTTGCAATACCTTTGTATTTATTTAGACCGTTGCAGTCAACCCAACTCGGGGAATGATGTTTCATTTCTCGTGTTTTAGAAATGCTTTTACAAAATATTTCTCAATAGTGGAATTCGAATGCAAGAATTCCTTCGGTTTCAGATCTCTCAAGTCATATTAGGGATGCGGAGAAAATTAGGTGCTAGTTCATAGGTGACCTCATCCTTTGATCCTATTGTAACTGCATTGACCGCATGATGTCGAGCAGAAAGTGAAAGGTACTAACACATTATATTGTCGACTCGTTTCTTCAAACCGAAAGAGGGCGTCAAATGCTGCCTTGCAGAGAAGACAATAGTGGAAAGGGCTTTCGTGCATGCTCAAATACGAGTACAATAATAAAGACGATGATAGTTACATCTGACGAAGCATTTTCAATTGTTGAAGTTTGTCAACAGTACCATTATGTAAGTTCCATAGACACATGTAAACGCGTTCAACATAAAGAAATATACACAATGGTCATGAATGCGCTTGATTAGTAAAGTCATGGACTAATTAAAAATCCAGCATTTTGCTCATTGCTAAATATTTTATTAACTATTAAAAGTTATTATTGAGCAAACACTATTGTACTAGTTTTATTTTTTTTAATGTATGCCTAATTATATGTACAAAATATATATCGTAAAAGGAGATTTATTTCTTATAAGCTACAATATTAGTTTGCACACACACATACATACATATATATATGTACCATAAAACCGGTGTATAACACGCACCTATACTTTCAAGTTCTTTAATTTCAGGTACAGTCACACCGTACAGCGCACCCCATTTTGTACGAAGAAATCTGAAATATTAGTATACATTGCTCTTAGCTTTGGAAGTCATTTATTCGATGTATCAGACTCTTGAAAAAATAGCGTGGGCCGCGGTACCAGAGTGGTCAAGGTATCGGACCGTGGCTGGCTTGTCACGCGTTCGAGCCCAATACCACTGAAGATCCGCCGTGTAGGGGAACTATGCACGTTAAATTTGTCAAGAGCTCAAACGTCTCCGTTGGTGTGGTAGTTAGGAGAGAGGGTGCCAGCTCGGGTGTCGTCCACGTCACTTGACAATGGTTCAAACTACGGGGTCCGTCTCCAAAAGCCCTCGTGTAGCTGAACAGTGTGATGTACTATTCATTCCTCACTTGAAAAAATAGCACACTTCTACGATTACAACTTTTTAGTTGTAAGTCATTTCTTTTAAATAAACAATACTTTGATACACATAGAAGTAAAAAAAAAATTATGCTCTTCTCTTTTGTTATTTTTAAAGCTATCGTTTTTATACCCGGCGTATAATGCGCCCCCTTAAGTTTCGATCTTATTCTTGGTGTTGAAAGTGCGCGTTGTACGCCGGATTTTACGGTATATATTTATATTTTTCAGTTTATTCAGATTCAAACTATTTTTTCCTATTGTAAAGTAACAATATCATGAATTCCTAAATTGAGAGCTATTTTTTTTAAAAATTAAACTGTTGAGAATTTAATTTTACTGCCTCATATTTTTGTTTAACGCTTCTGTTGTTGAAAATTTTCCATTTCATTATTTAATAACTTATATATTTCATTTAAAAAAAAAAAAGAAAAATAAAAAAGTTTTATGGTCGGATAAAAGAAAAGACTGATTTCAATATACTTGAGGATAAAAATGTATTTTTTTGAAAATCGTATCGTACGGAACATATGCGATATAAGTCTCCAGTACTCAAGTACAACTCATCTTTTTTTTTTTTTTTTGCAAATGTCCTTCCTTCCTTTCTTGAATAATTGAATGTGGCGCGTTGCTGGGGCTTAGACAATCCTTCCGTTAAGACCCTTGATCTTTTCTTTCTCTGTGTGCAGTATCCCGAGCAATCAATGCAGCTTATAGCATTCATCCTATTACTGCTTGATGGAGTAGCAACCAAATACGGATTTGTTTTCCTGGCCTTGAGATTCTTTTAACACGATTTATAAGCTTCACTTCTATGTAACGAAATCTTTGAACTCGATTTTTTAACCACTTTAAAAGGTCAGATTAATTCGAAATTTTGCACAATTTGTCAAGGACTGATGAAAATAGAATAATTATAATGTTGTTCCATTGTCCTGATCAGAGCATCAGGAATAATGATTTCCAAATTTGGCGACTAATTCATTATACCTTTTCAGATTTGGCGATTAATTCTCTATACCATTTCAGATTTGGCAACAAATTCCAAAACCTTTCCAGATTTGACGATTAGAAGATTAAGTTACAATCCTAAAAGAAAAAACGAGCGTCCGCAATTTCTTACCATAATATAAACAATTGTCTAGTTTTTCTAAAAATGGAACTAAAAAAGACTCAAGCATGTGACAAAAATTATGCTCTAACTGCTACCCGACATAAAGTCTGTTTTTCTGAATTGTCTTGTCGAATTTATGAAAGGAAACAACATTCAATGCTTCCTTTTACCAAAATA
Organism: Trichonephila clavipes; assembly: GCA_019973935.1. Classification (NCBI taxonomy): domain Eukaryota; kingdom Metazoa; phylum Arthropoda; class Arachnida; order Araneae; family Nephilidae; genus Trichonephila; species Trichonephila clavipes. The sequence goes on along the minus strand of BMAU01004995.1, from coordinate 12,236 downwards.
GCTGATAATTGATTCAAAGGTCACCGGATTAAGCAGTTTCTCTTTGATTCAAAAAACGTATTTTTATGTCTAATGCTGATGCAGGTTTCAGAGTGGATATTGAATTCTTTTAGTGAAAATATCATTGACTTAAATACCTGCTTTCGTACGAAATATTTCAAACTTAGCTCTTCCAGATTTCCTTCAGTTGGCTTATAATAGCATGTTTTTTAGTTTTCTTATAGTGTTGTTTTACAAATGTTCGTTGTCAAATGCTGGTTCGTGTTTTAACTAAAACGTTGCGACCTTTGGACTGTAAATTGGTTTATTACGAGATGGTGCTATTCGGACACTGTTCCAAGATGGAAGCTACAACAACAACCGAAGCGGAGGATTACATCAAAAACATTGGTGGAGGCGGATGGGCGCAACAAAAATAGATACAATGGACTGAACATTTCCACGTTGAATTACATTCAATCAATATACAGAATCACATAAATCAAAGAAGATATAAAACATAATAAACAACTAATGCTTTACATAAATCAAGGAAGAAGCATTTTCACAAATTACATATTAATTGTCCAAGGGCAGAACACACACCTTCCCAATGCTGCGTTTAATATTGCCCTTATTAGTTTTTATTTCCACTACGCGAACCTTCCCATCCCTACCAGGAATTAGCTTGGTAATGCGACCTAAGCTCCATTTATTTACAGGAAGGTTATCATCCTTTTTAGGACCATTGTATTTAATTTCACGTTATCTTTGTGAAATTGCCATTTGTTTCGTTGCCAAAATTGTTTAAATAATCGCGATACCATTTTGTCCAAATATGTTGAACTATTTTTGTTAATTTTTGCCATCGAGAAAGTGTGTTTTCTGTCTTGTCTAACAAATTAGGTTCAGAAAATGGAAGTAATGGGTCTTCCAATCAAGAAATGGCCTGAGTAAGCACTTCCAAGTCGTCAATATCTTCTGACAAAGGAGTGATTGGTCTAGAATTCAGAATTCCCTTCAATCTGTGTTATTATGGTTAAGAATTCTTCCAAAGTCATCTTTAGGTTTCCTACAGCTCTTTTAAATAAAATTTGAATGATTTAACTCCTGCCTCCCAAAGTCCACCAAAATTTGGAGTTCTAGGTGGCATGAAATTCCAAGAAATCCCATCAGAAGAAAGATAAGAAGAACGTTTTTCTTCGGGAAATTTTAGGAGATTATGTAATCTTTTTAATTCTCGATTAGCTCCAACAAAGTTTTTGCCATTATCTGATGATATAGTAGCACACATTTCCCGCGTCTAGCCACAAAACGCTTCAATGTAGCAAAGAAGGCGTCTGTGGTCAAATCGAGAACAATTTCGAGATGGACGGCCTTTGAGGCTAAGCAAACAAAAATGGCTACATATAACTTTTTGGTAAGTACCCTTTCTCTGGTGTTTATACCTTATGAAAAAGGGTCCATAATAATCAATTCCTGTATGCAGTAAAGGAAAACTAGGGTTTACTGTCTCTCGAGGTAAAGCTCCCATAAGTTGGTTTGCTACAATAGGTTTATTTTTGAAGCAAACTACGCATTCATGCTAATTTGTATGGTTTATAATTAAGATCGCCTATTGTAGCTTTAGCGTCAAAGGGCGTTATTATTGCATTCAGTACATTATTAATGTATAAGGGGGGCGCGACAAAAATTGTGATTGAAAAGGGGGGCGCCAGTATTGAAAGTTTGAGAAGCACTGCATTAGAGGATACATGATTCCACTGGCAGTTCTGGGTTAGTCTCTGTATAATTTTTATTCTATTGCCGATGAACGTCTTAAGCTGCTCAGGGGATCGCTGAATCCAGGCTAACACAATGTTAGAGTCAGTCCATAACATTATTTGCTGTATAGGTAGCGTCAAGGAATGTAAAACCTTTTCCAGGAGCTGTGACAATAACACACAAGCACACAATTCCAAACGAGGGATAGTGATTGGTTTCACCGGTGCAATACGGGATTTGCTGCACTTGAGTCTTGTAAATACATCCTCTTCTGAGATCGATTGAGCATATAGTACAGCACCATATGCTGCTGTTGAGGCGTCGGCAAATCCATGGATAATAATTGTGCCCTTTCCTATTACGAGTCGACGGACATGGCTATTTTGAATAACTGGCAGGGTAGACACGAAGTCGTTCCATTCTTTAGCTATTGGATTGGAGAGAGGTTCATCCCATTCTAATTTAAGAACCCAAAGTTTCTGTAATATTAATTTGGACTTAGTTAGAATTGGCCCCAAAAATTCAAGGGGGTCAAATAAACGTGCAATAATGGATAAAACTTCTCTTTTTGTATACGACTTACGGCAGTTCACAGTGGTCTTAAAAGAGAAATAATTAAATTGCGGACTCCAAATGATTCCTAGAGTTTTAATTGTTTTTTGGTCTGATGATTGGCAATGGAAATCCCAAGATAGCTCTTCTTTAGGTATTGAATTCAATATTTCTGGAGTACTGCTACACCACTTATGTAAGCTCATACCCGCTTTTTTAAATAAACTAATTAATTCTAATTGTAGTTTTTGAAATTCTTGAAAGTCTGAACTACCTGTTAAAATATCATCCATGTAAATGTCTCTGATTGTAACTGATGCAGCCAAAGGATAATGTTCTCCTTCGTCCCTAGCTAATTGCTGAATGGTTCGGGTAGCAAAATAGGGTGCACAAGTAGTCCCGTAAGTTACAGTGTTGAGTTTGTATGTTTGTACAGGACCACACACATCAACACTGTCTTTCCATAAAATCATCTGCAAATTTCGATGACCGGGGTTAATTAAAATCTGTCTACACATTTTTGAAATATCCGTTGTAAAGACAAATGTGTGCTGCCTAAATCTCAAAAGAATTGAAAATAAATCTTGCTGCAAAATCTCGCCTTTATACAAAATGTCATTCAAAGAAAGACTTTATGTTGTTTTCGAAGAGGCATTAAAAACTACTCTAAGCTTGGTAGATTTACTATCGGGGCGAAACACTCCATGATGTGGTAGAAAATAAGAAATATTTGTTTCTAGGGGGTCAGCTACTAATTGCATGTGGTTTAAATCAATATATTCCTGTAAGAACGATTTATAAAGGGTTTGTAATTCATAGTGTTTCGAGAGTTTTTTCCAAAGTTGATTTAAACGAACTTCAGCCAAGAACCTTGAATTACCTAAACAGTATGGATCTTTTTTAAGGGGTAATTGTACAACATAGCGTCCTTCTTCAGTGCGATAATGAGTGTTTTGATATTGAGTTTCACAAATTTCTTCTTCTAAAGTCTGTTCTTTTGAGGATTTATCTACCTTTTCAATTTCCCAAAATGCTTGCAATTGTTGATTAAGACTATCTGAATTTATTTCCGCATTAATAGCTAAGCCATAATATGATTTTTTCTCAAATTTATCGAAACTCCCTACAACAATGTACACGAAAACAGTCTTGAAACAGCCATTTTTCGCATGACGATCGAAATTTATTGTGTCTTTATAATTCAAAAAAGAGCTCGCACCCAATAAGCATATCTATTTCTCCTGGTATACCAAAATCTTTATCCGCGAGATCAATGTTCGAAGGAATGCTTACTTTAGTTGCATCCATGCGATGGATAGATGTTGTGGTAATATACGGGATGATTAATAGTTCTAACGGCGTTGAAAAGTCTCCGTTTTTATTTTGAATCACCGTATTTATTTTTTGTTTAAGGGTTATTTCACCTAACCCCGAAATAGAAGCGTTTATTTTTCAGGGGAGTTTATTAGCCAGCCGTTGTCGAATGAAGGAAAGATGAGATCCTGAGTCTAAAATCGCTTTTGCAGGGAAAAGCTGACCCTCTGCCCCCTGAGGTAAACCATTGCAGTCGGGAGTAAAATATTTTTCTTTTCTCCCACACAGTTCGAAAACGTATAAGAGTGCTCTGGGGGGTGTTGACCCTCTCATATCCGGTAGGGGTTTTCGTTCGTTAGCTAATGTTGTGGACAGGGGTGAAGGAATCGCTTCAAATATATGTAACGATGTATGATGACGTTTTTTACAAACGGAACAAGAGTTTTTCGATTTGCAATCCTTAATTTTATGATGTTCCTTTAAACAATTGATGCACAAATTAAGGCGTTTTATTTGATTAAATCTATCGGATATTTTCATATTTTGATAAGCGCTGCACTTATAAATTAAATGAGGCAGTTTACAGATTGCACAAGAATTTGATGAATCATTCGAATTAAGAAAGATTTTACCTTTATGGAAGGGTACTTGTTTTGGTTTATGAGTAATAGGAGCAGAACGATTAATACTATCTATAGTTTTGCTTTTTTCTAAAAACATTATAAATGTATCTAATTCAGGAATTTGATTTGAATCAATGGATTGTTCGAATTGTTTACGAGTTTCTCGATCTATTTTTCTCAGAATAATATTAAGCAATATAAGATCCGATAAATTATTGCGTTCAAAGCCTAACAGTTTTACAGCTCTGATATTCTTGCTTAGAATATCTGTCATGGTTCTAATATCTCGAGCTGATTCGCTTGTTAACTTTTCTATTTCTAATATAGCATTAATATGAGTCTCAGAAAGGAGACGCTTATTTTCATATCTAGTTTTTAATGCTGTGATGAGCGATTCAAAGGAATCATCAACTGCTTCAAGTAGTTTGGCATCACCTTGTAATGACGTTTTCAAATAATAAAGTTTTTGTGACTCGCTCAAGTCATTGTTATTACTTATAATGTTATCAAATTGTGATTTAAAGCTAGGCCATTCGTCGTATCTACCTCCAAATACCGGTAAAGGTATTTCCGGCAGTTTTATTTCTAATTTCAGTTTAGAATTAGTTTGAGATATTGCATTTTCATGATTATGAAGAGAACTAACAGAAGATTTAGCAATTAAAAAGAATTGAGAATATCTCTAATTCTTACCTCCAGCTCCTCTAGTCTGTCCTCCATACTTTGTATGTCAGCTTCTATCACTTGTAGTTCTGATTCACTAATATCCTTGATATCATAGTACTGATCCTTTAATTCATCAATCTTTCTGTTCATTTCTTGGACACGTTTCAGTTTAATATCAAGTTTTGTCGGAGTATGATTCCCTGATTCTTCTACGAAAGTTTCTATCTTAGTTATGGTGCCTTTGATTGCACGCTTCGAATTATTAAGTTTATCCATTTTTTTTCTCCGGCTCGACGGACCAAAAGTATAGTGTTATTTTACAAATGTTCGTTGTCAAATGCTGGTTCGTGTTTTAACTAAAACGTTGCGACCTTTGGACTGTAAGTTGGTTTATTACGAGATGGTGCTATTCGCACGCTGTTCCAAGATGGAAGCTACAACAACAACTGAAGCGGAGGGTTACATCAAAACATTGGTGGAGGTGCTCAGTCGGCGGATGGCCTTCACGACAAAAAATAGATACAATTACGGACTGAACATAAACTAAAATTTATTTTTCAAACAATATTTAAAATGCTTTAGATTTTCGATCTCTTACATTAAACTATTTAGTTCTAAATTTAAAAAAAGTTTCTTAGAATATATAAAGACCCAAATGTTAGATTCTGTATTATTATAAAATGTCACCGTATTGAGTTATAAGAGTTCAGACGTTTATCTATTTACTTTAGATTTTTTTTCTTTATCAGGAGTAAAACATACCTTTTCACTAATCCCTAACATTAAAACTATTTTACAAAACTTTTTTCCAGTATCAATACATTCAAGTCTAAATCGATAATTTTTTACTTATAAAAACAACTCTTTAAATAGCAAGATTCATGAATTCTTTTATTGCAGACAAGGTTTCAAAAGAAGTACGACACCCCTGATTTTGAGAGAAAAATCCAAGTAAGAAATTCCTTTTTTTTAAAAAAGAAATATTCCTTTTGGATATAAATTTACGAATAAAATTCTCACATTTCACAATAAACGAATATTTTGAAATTAATTTTTTTAAAAAAAAATACAGGATGCCCGGACTTAAAATTTCCAAAAGTAATGAATGGCTCATTATCACGGAATTACCCATCAGAATGTTATAAATAATTCATCAATGGATTGGAAAACTCTCCGAGATATTTTGGGTCAAGTCCGAGCAGCCACACGTGCGCGCATTATTCGGCAATCGCAGACTCAGGTATCAACCTCGTCACTTGACCATAGTTCAAAATTTCGAGATCCGTCGCCAAAAGCCCTCGTGTAGCTCAACAGTGTGACGTTAGTATTTACTCACTCACTCAGTGGCACAACAGCACATGAGGGCCAAGGCCTACTATGCCCAACTCAGTATACGGGCCCTAGAGCCCTGAGGTGCATGAGCAAATGTTCCGATCAAGTGGTCAGCCTGACGCTACCCCCTGTGTTAAGTTCCCAAACAAGCTTGGTACTCATTTATCAACCCACTGAAGGGATGAAAGGCTGAGTCAACCTTTCCCAGCCCGTGGCTTGAACCTCGGACCTGTAGTGGGGAAGCACGATGCACTAATCACTCAGCCACTGGGCAATGAAGTTTATTTAAAATAAATTTTGAGGTTTCTTTCCCTCGAGACAATAGCATTGTCTCGAGGCAGGTTAAAAGGTCTTATTGGCAATTGAAAGGTCTTATTTCTGAAGGGTTTTCAATAACAGTTACATTGACAAAGTTTTTTAATACAAACATATTTGGTATTATTTTTTTATTTTCTATTGATTACATTTCTTTATTTCTTTTTAAAAGAATTGGTGTAATCTATTTAAATACAAATTATTTTATTTGAAACAAAAGTCTGATACAGAAAAGAATTAAAGAACTTGATTTCCTTTCATATGAAATATTATAATAATATTTTATACTATTGTCGATCATTAGTAAAGAAGATATACATAGGTTTACTTCGTAAAAAATATAAGTGACTCTCTCTTTTTAATGATAACCTTATAATAATTTTAATAATTACTAACTACCTTCTTTTCATCACAACTACTGTCTTGGAAATCCAAGTTAAGTCTCAATTCATCTATTTGCTACTAAACACTTAATGTATTCTACGAGTATAATTCCCCTGAAACAACCATTTCGCCAAGTTCGCCCAAAAAATAACTTTCCTGGTTTCTTGAAACTGTCGTGGCTATAGATCGCATACAGATGAAGTAAAAAACATCATTCGTCAGTATCATCCAGTATGCGTAGCACTTGAAGTCTTGTTTCTTGAAGTCTTGTCACAAAACAAAGATACGTCGGTGTAAAGAATTTCAATTACAAAATTCTGCGAGCTGCATCTACCCGATGCTCGGTGTTGGAGGAAGAAATTCAGACTCGAGCCAGTCAATTCAAATAACTGAGTTTATTCAGAACTACCGAGTGAGTGTGAGCACGTGTGGTTCCACCCCTTTTATACACAGAACATAATGACGTCACACAACCTGTTCACAGTTACAAAAACGTGGCGCCATGCTGCCACTCATTCACACAAATCATCTCCATTTATAACATACTCCCCCCTTTGAGACTTGGGGTCTCAAACCTATAACAGTTATAATTTAAGAGATCAAGTCTCTTCGGTTCTTTAACCAAGCTTCCAGAAGAAGTATATATATATATATTTTTTTTGAAACAAAAATTTCAATGAAATGATTTATTTTTAAAAGATACACGATAAAACATGTATACAAATCAAATCTTTTTCAAAATATGGTTTCCAAAAGACAAATGAAGTTGCAACTGCAAATATTTATTTACTTTTTCAAGGCATTCAACATGCTTGCCAATTTCGAATAATGCTCGAAATTTCACTGCTATTTAATCTTCGTATAACTCGAGCATGACACTGATTAACAGAAATTTTATCATATCGATTCAGAAATTTTCCTTCAAAATATTCTTCAGCTAGCTCAAGCTGGATATTCATAGAGTCATCAAAGAGCACAAACCTGCCCTTGTACTCCAAAGGAGTTCTTAGGTTCACATGCACCCATTTGTTGACATAGCTTTGCATGAATAACTTGGTATTCAAAGCCTTGTTCTCAGGTACGACAGACGACGGCATGTTCACAATGTAAATTTGTACTAACAAATCTTCACGACCGAATCTCTCTTTTAATTGATCAATGGCTTTGGGATAATTTTCCGCCGTTGCAGGGAAACTCAATACTAATCGTTCTGCTTTCGATTTCGGTTCCATGGATTGCAATAAATATTGCATTTTGTCTTCTTCCGCAATGCTTTTATCATTGTGAATTTTCTGAAACTGACTCCAGAAGGCCAAAAAAGTCTTTTTAGCTTCTCCGCTGAATTTCTTCAGTTCGATTTTCGGTAATTTAAAGCTTCTTTTTCAGTTTCGGTAGGAACAACGGTTTCTCGTATTTTCAAATCTACTCGAGTACACATTTCGATGTAGCGGTCACGGTAGTTTTCTGCATCTTCCATATCATCTAAATATTCTTGCACGGCATCTTCTGTACCCAAGAGTTGTTCTGAAATTTATCGATAAATTGAGTTTTCAGAATCGAAAGTTGATTCATATCGATATTTTCTTTTGTGAGTTCGGTTTCAATCTTTTTCAGACTGAGAGAAAATGCTATTCTCAGGCCTTTTCTTGACGCTTTCAAAGCATTCACTTCCATTTTATAGTTCAAAAAATTAAATTCAAAGTTCAATAATTTAAATTCGGTTTCAGTTTCGCTTCCAACCAACAACCAGTCCCGCCGAGGGTGCCGAAAACTTATGTAAAAAAGAATTTCAATTACAAAATTCTGCGAGCTGCATCTACCCGATGCTCGGTGTTGGAGGAAGAAATTCAGACTCGAGCCAGTCAATTCAAATAACTGAGTTTATCCAGAACTACCGAGTGAGTGTGAGCACGTGTGGCTCCACCCCTTTAATACACAGAACATAATGACGTCACACAACCTGTTCACAGTTACAAAAACGTGGCGCCATGCTGCCACTCATTCACACAAATCATCTCCATTTACAACAGTCGGTATGGTTGTGTGCGGAAAGACACGGAATAATCCTCTGTGTCCGGAGGCGTATGTATTTTTACATCCCTCGATTTTCCATCTAGTGCTCTGCCACTCCATACCTCGTTGCAGGCTGTAGCCGTGAGAATCCTCCACGAGCCTAATCACAGTCTGCTGTCTTTACTTGCCACCAAATGCTGTTATCCACCAACAAGACTTGAACAACCTGGTTGATCAGTTGCCAGCATCCCTTGTCATACTTGGTGACTTCAATGGACATAGCACTCTGTGGGGTAGTGTGAAGACGAACCCTCGTGGCAGACAGATTGAACAGGTACTTTCTAATTACTGTCTCTGCTTGCTTAATCACCCCTCACCTTCTTTAGGTGAGTACGGGTTTCACGCTCCGAGGTCCCCTTCTCCCTAGGATTTACCCCCTCAGGGGCTCACCTTCTATAGGTGAGTACGGGTTTCACGCTCCCGAGGTGCCCTAGTGATCTTTTCCTTCTCCCTAGGGGTTTACTGTCTTTGGTAAACACGGGCTTCACGAACCAAACCCTAGTGATCCTCTCTATTTTCGGCCCTCTTTCTTGCCATTCCAGTTTCTCTTTTCTTCTTTTCACGTCAGACCACAGATCTACACTCAACAATGAATCTTTGTTTCATCTTTTTTTTCTGGTAAAAAAATTGATATTTTTACTACCGTTTTTATGGTTTCCATTTTATACTATGTTCTTTTCATTTGATTTTCTTATATTTTTTCCATATTTTGATTTTATTTAGTTTTATGTTCGATTATTGATTTTTTTTTTGTGAATTTCAACTTCTTATCTTTTATTTTTCTGCGGCGACGAAGTCCTGTGGGCAGACCAGGAATGAGTGGAATGGTTGCTTGTCTGATGTTTTTTCACTTTGGTATGATGACACAACAGGACTCCCTCAGGGAAACCGTTGGCACTTGGAGCGGGGTTTTGAACTTTGAGGACCTTGGACTAGTGAGGTGGGGTCTTGGAGGAAGGGGCCAAGTAGAGGCAGAGTGCGGGAGAAAGCTGGGATTTTGCGTCTCAGGGCACCAGATAGTACAGGAGCCAGGACAGCCTAACCAGCATGTCCTGGCTGTGCTCCATCAGCTGGTGTATAATCCACTTTTATCTTGCCCAGCTCAGGTGGTGCCTGGATGGGGGTCCTGCATTGCAGAGATGGGGGCTCTCCCCAAGGCCACACTACTGGTTGCGACTCTAGGGCAAGCCCTGCCAAACTAGTCACTCTGAAAATCAAAAGGAATTCTCCTCCTCTTTCAAAAAAATCAAAATTGGCAGTAATTCCAGAAAAAACTCAAAACGCATTTTTAAAACCCCCAACCCACCCTACCCAACTCATGCGGCTCAAACCTGATGGATGGTAAAGACCTCATATCACACACAACTGCCATTGATATTATTGCTACGCATTTCTGATTTTTACTTCTATCAATACCCAACAATGAAATGTCACGGAAATCTCCCTTTGCAATACAGAAGGCCCTTCAAGGAATAGGTGGAAACCCGAAATCTGTGAAGAAATTACGTTCTGGGGACTTATTAATAGAAACCATATCTGCACTCCAAACAAAATCTTTCTTGCTGGCAAAAAACATTTATAGACTCACTTTTAACAGTTACCTCCCTGTACAAATCATTGAACTCTTGTCGTGGTGTCATATCCGAGCCTGACCTTTATACGCTTCAGAAGGAGAAATACTCGAGGGACTTTCTGACCAGGGTGTTACCCAGGTCCGAAGAATTACAATACTTAAAGACTCCACACGTTTCCCTACTAAACATATCATTTTATCTTTCAATAGTCCGAAATTACTGCTACTATTAAAAAGCCGGATATTTAAATTGCAAAAATACGCCCATAGCATACCGAACCCTCTGGGCTGTTTCAAAATGCCAGAGGTTCGGACACTTCAAACTGCCTGCAGAGGACAATTGACGTGTTCTAGATGTGCAACCGTTGGGCATCCTTCCACGGATTGGCCAATTTCAGAGCCGAGATGCGTTAATTGCTCCCCCAATCCCATCCATCAGACTCAAAATTGTGCAAAATGGAAAACCGAAAAAGAAATCCAAATTATTAAAACAAATAGAAATCTAACATACCTAGAAGAAAAACTAATAGCTCCACAATTATCCCAATCCTACGCTCAGGTTACCAAACTCGACTACAACCACTACAACACAAACAGATGAAAATATTACCAAAATATTTTGCCCACCATTAAATTGTTACAACCATAGTCTCCGCGTTCCAAAGCCAACTATATCTTCCTCAGTCGCTGCAGTTAATAAATCATCTACGTCAATCAGGCAGAACTTCATACCATCCACATCTTCGTTACAGTTGCATCGCCTTCAAAATCTCAACCTCCTAATTCTGTACTAGATACTGCTCCCACCACTTCTAATAGTTTATCTATCTATGCCTGCATCTTCCTCATCACAGTATGTCTGTTCTTGAAACGACCACCACTATATCCAATACCATACCACACCATCCCAGGGAGGATGCAAATCAAATCTCAAGCCCCGTAGAAAGAAACGTCCCCCCAAAAAACCAATCCAACACTATAAACCAAAAATTTAAGACGGCCCCTCATAGACCTCGAAAATCTGGACCTACTGAGTACACAACGGATGAGGAGGATATGATAATATATGACGTGGAAGATGAACCCCGAGCCGAATCCACAATATGTTTTAAATATGAATGGCTTCACCTATAAGGGAGAGATGGTTAATAAACCAAATCATTCATTTATTAAATACAACTTTGATACTCCAATAAAAAAACCGTTTTAGCACCATCAAGTGGTAACATTCTATTTTAAATCACTTGGTTACGAACTAAACATTTTGTTTTTGACTTGGGAAAACCCCACTAAAAATTTATTACCTTTCGCTTTTTACCAATTTTTATTGAGATCTTACTATTTTAACCATAAAATTTTTTACTACTTTTATACTTTTAATGCTTAAAAAGTTGTTTGGCGCAGTTTAGCCAAAATTGGCTCTTGCGCCATAAAAACAATACACTCACTACCAACTTCACTTAGGGATTTACTGTCTATGGTAAACACGCTTCACGAACCCGGGAACCCCTAGTGATCCTTCTCTATTTTCGGCCCCCTTTTCTTGCTATTCCAGTTTCTCCTTTTCTTTCTTTTCATGCACCTCAGGGGCTCACTCTTCGGGTGAGTAAGGAGTCCACGTCCCGAGGTACCGAAATTTTGAAAAGAAAGAACCCCCCCAA
>BMAU01004994.1:0-132231 GCA_019973935.1 Trichonephila clavipes | reverse complement strand
CGTTGCTACGCAAACAACTGAAATAAATTTAAGAAAAATAATTTTAAAGGAAAATCAGTACACAAATATTCAATTCATTCAAAGCCATTTCGAAAAAATTGTGTGATTACAAAGTTCAGTTTCAATTAGATGTTTATTGAAGTGCTGTGGAATACACAATATTTCTTGTTTTTCCATCTGGTGCGTAGACGAATAAATCAGCAGGTTTTCCGACACGTGAGCAAGCCATAGAGCTATCCATGTGAGAAGCATGGATTCTCCAAATTTAATCCACACACTTGTAACGATTGTCCTTGTGCTTTGTTAACAGTCATTGCGAAAGCGAGTCGCATCGGGAACTGTAAACGTTTGAATTCGAATGGCATATCTGTCGGGATCATTGGGATACGTGGCAACAGGACGTCTTCACCTTTGAATTTTCCAGTCAAAATTGTTGCCTCGATAACATTATTCATCATTTTCTTGACTGCGAGTCTAGTTCCGTTGCAAAGTCGTGGTGGATTTATGTTTCGAAGAAGTATGATGGGTACGCCAATTTTCAATGTAAGAACGTGCGGTGTGGCATGCCTGGCAAATCAAGTGAATTCAAGAATTCAGTTGGATAGTTGACAACCTCATCTTGATTTTCCGAGGTATCGATGGACTTATATGTTGTCGTTTCACTGGGTATTCCATGCTGAATGGTGAAGTTGATGGTATTGACATCGATGTTTTTGGCTGCTAATATAGCACGTGTACTGAGCCACTGATGGTTTTTGTAGTTTTGTGCAATGTTTGGGAAAACTTTTTGCACCAATTCGTCGATGCTTTCTGTGATCTTACAGAAGTTTGCTGGCAGGGTGATACATTGTGTAGATTCATCAATTTCCATTCGCCCATTTCCAATATCCATTCATTGTTTTGCAAAATTTCCAGCCGATGCATACCGTTGTAGTTGTACACGCATGCTAGTTTTCAAAGTCAATTTCTGTAAATGACGCCATAGAACTGATGATTTAAGACATGCATGAAGTTCATCAGCGGGTGTTGATCGTGGTATAATGGGCAGTGTTTGTCGAAAATCACCAGACAATAAAATGAGTGCGCCACCGAAGATCCGTCTATTTCCTCTGAAATCTCGCAGTGTACGATCAAGCGCTTCCAATGCTTTCTTGTGAGACATTGTACATTCATCCCATATGATAATTTGACACGTTTGGAGTACTTTTCCCATTCCAGAGTTTTTGCTGATGTTGCATGTTGGTGCTTCAGTGTTTTGCAAATTCAACGGCAGTTTCAATGCTGAATGCGTTGTTCGGCCACCATCCAAAAGAGTTGCCGCAATTCCAGATGATGCAATAGCCAGTGCAATATTATTTTGTGATTGTATGGTTGCCAAAATTAGTGAAAGAAGAAAAGTCTTGCCTGTACCACCGGGCGCATCTATGAAAAACAGTTCACCGCTTTGTTCTGTGATTGCACGCATAATTCTGTCATACGCAATGCGTTGTTCTAGAATCAACTGCGGAAGATTTATCCTAACGAATGTCCCCAGTTCGTCAGAATCATAGTGTGTTTCTCGTTGCAAATCATGATCAAAAAGGTTGTTTGCAGGTCGGTTTGAAGCAGGAATTCCCAGTTGCACCAGTGCCTTGTTAGCGATTGTCAAACATATGTCTTCAATCAAAATCAATGCTTCATTATACACGTTTGGTGTCAATTGAATGTCCGGATTCTGATTCGCAGCGCGCAAACGATAAGAATATCTTCACTCATGTAGTCCTTGTATTTTTCCCAAAGATCTTTTGGATTAGATGGGAAGCAGGTTGTTAATATTATGGCAAATAGCGTGCGTATTTGCTGTGGTCGAGCAGTATTCGATGCATCAGCTAGAACAGTGTCCCAATGTGCATCATTCTCAAGAAGATTTAGTTCTTGGCAAGCTTGACGATAAGTAGTGCACAGCTGACCGTTGACTGTTCTTAAATCTTGGAAGGATATTGGTCCACGTATATTGATCAACAGCAATCTTAGATAGAAGCATTCTGCATTGTTCGGATGAACAGTGTACAGACGACCCAGTCATCACTGGAATATAAATTGGTATGTCCTTCAACTGCTTTACCTTGTTTGCGACGTTGAAACTTTTTAGTCGATGCATTCCACGTGTAGAATTTCGGTACTTCAGAATAAAGCAAAGTTTTTGCAAAAAGATCATCTTGGCACAATGAGTAAAACGCAGTTAAAGTTGAACCAATGCTCTTGCACGTACATTATCTGCTGTAAAGTACACGCGCTGTCCATTCTCGAGATGCACCGCCAAGTGTACTACTGTTGGATGTCGTTCATGGATTGGAAATGATAAGATGCGCCATACTGCTTCATTGCTGCTTATGTAGCGTCCAAGTTGGTATTGGTTGATTTCATCGAGCGGTGCAGCTACATTCCCTACTCCGAAGACTGCCATGTCGCTTCCTTTGTTGACATATTTGCAAATGTATTTGATCGACTTCACAGAATTGCAATACTCAACATTAATGTGTGCTTTGAAGGTCTTTGAAAGCAGTGGTGAATATGGCACAATCCAACAATTATCTACTTCAATATCAATGTTTCGTACTTTCAGAACGACGAATTTGCCACCATCCTCAACTGATCGTCGACGATGCAGTGGATATCCGTCATTGCCAGTGATAGTATCAGAAACCAATTTTCTTGGGTATCGTTTCGTGCATTTCCCATCAGACATGCATGATGAATTATTGTTGAATGCGCCACATGGGCCATGGATCATATTTTTGGTGACGACGTCGAATAAGTTTGGATCAATGTGCTTATCTGGTATTTCTGCTGAGATGATTTGATCAATTTGATCTGGCGTAATTTTGTTGATTAACCAAGCCAAAATATGTGCATGTGGCAATCCTCTTTTCTGCCATTCAATGGAATACATCCAGCAGCGTGTTTCTCCAAAAACATGATGCTTGATAATAAAATCCATCAAACATTTCAATTTTTGTTTAAATACACGTGCGGTAATGTCATGGCGGTCCGAAGATGATTGTCCAACTAATAGAAGTTCTTTAATTTCATTCCATGTTGGATTGCATGTAAAGGTGACGAACAAATCTGGACGACAATATGCGCGAACGTATGTCATCGCATCTTGTGCGTATTCATGCATGTGCCATGGACTCCCCGTGAATGTAGACGGTAATATGGCCATTCTTCCCAATTCGTTTGGATTGACGTTACCATCATTAACGATTGCGTCTCGTAAATGGATGTACTGTTCAGAACGCAACTCGGTTTGATTCAATCGAATATATAATAGCCGTTCGGTTTCAATCTTCGCGTACATGTCGACGATATATTGATGGAACAATTGTCTACATTTCAAAATGTGGTTCTCAGCGTTTTGAATGAATCATCAGTCGATACGAATAATAATTCATTGCACTGACTTTCTTATTCGTTCCCTCACCTGTTTGTGGATTTATCATTTTGATGTTAAAATGATATCCATCATCTCCTCGCCAAAACAGAGTCGGATACTGCAATCCGTCGTATGAGCGATGAGTTTCGGAGACTCGCTGAATGTCACCACTTCTGCGATGAAGAATTATGTCGCGCGATTCAAATTCTTCGCCAACTATAACGATCGCCACTTCATCGATTGTTGGTGCATTGAACTGTCTCTCGTGTTGGCCAGCGGGTCTTTTGTCTACTCGAATCACAACTGCATAGTCATCGGCTGGTATTCGTTGAATGGCGGTTTTAAACAACCGAACTAATTCATTGTGTTGATCGAAAAGGCCTTGTAACGCACCCACAATTTCTCGTCTAGTGCCCGCATTATAATGACATCGTTGTTCAATTTGTTCATCACTGTTTGCCATAAAATAAATGTGAAGGAACTTGTGATCTGCGTCCGGCAATGGTAGAAGCGATCCGGCATGATGATAAATTTACCCTTGGACTCTGAATGTCGGCATGTAATTTTCACGCACGATGTTCGTTGAACCGAATGATGTCATTTGGAAGCATGAACTGTACTTGCGGATGTTTTCCAAGAAATGCTTCGACACACGTGTAACACCAGATAGATACGTTGACAGTGGTTCGGGTGGTGAATGTAATTCTGGTAGCTTAACTTTTCCACTGGCGCAGCACATTCTACGCGTTTCATTTTTAAATTTGAGTGCACTACAATACATGCAAATTTTTTCCATTTTTCCAATGACGACATTTGGATGAAGACTGTAATCATTATTACTGTCATAATGGAATGCACTAAGATTCAAATCAGCGTGCAGTGTTCGTCCTGATCGAGCAGTGCTTATTCGAACATTTTGCAGCCTTCTTTCCCGTAATTCAGTTGTCTCAGAAGAACGGATCTGATTAGTACGTATTCGATCAGTTTCTAATCTCGTTGGTCAGACGATTCAGACGAACGGGTCTCAGTGGCGTGTACTCGAAGATTTCCCAGCCTTAATGCTCGTTGCTCGTCTGATTCTGAGGCTCGTAATGCTCTTCTCTTTCGTGCTTGAGGTGTAGATCGGCCAATTGCTCGTCGCTTTGGAGGCATAATTATACAGGAACGACGTGATGCTTTTGAATTTGTAAAACGTCACAAAGTCGCAGATGGTATAACATGCTAATAAGAAAAAAAACCGCACAACAAATGCGTTCGGAATGTCAATCAGCAGTCAAATCCTTCACATACACATTCGATGATCTTCGTAAATTCACTGTGAAAATGAATATAATCAGCTCACGGAAACTACAAATATTTAATCCGATTGAAGTATTTATCTAAATTAATTCAGCTTACGATGAAATGCACAAAATTATTCGAAAAACTCTCCCAAATATAAAAATACGCACAATATTGTCTGTTTAATGTAAGCTAGATATGAATTTCACAACCTACACAAATTCTTATGTCACTCTCGACTCGAAATGTCATCTATCGATCGCTTCATTTGTTTCAATTCATATCAGCATGAACTGTAACGACAATATATGAAATTCATTAGAATGACGTCTTCATAAAATCAAATACATAGTTTACGATTCTAGAAAAGACATACAGGTAAACAATCATTTTTATAGAGATAGAGAAGAGAAGGGAATAAGAGATAGAGGAGAAGAAAAAGAGAATAGAGAAAGAGAGAGAAGAGAAGAAGAGAAAGAGAAAGAGAAGAGAAGAAGAGAAAGAGAAGAGAAGAAGAGAAAGAGAAGAGTAGAAGAGAAAGAGAAGAGAAGAAGAGATAGAGAAGAAAAGAAAGTTTATAGTTTTATTTTACTTATCGCACCAAAAATATATTTTGAGAACTTTTATTTATACGAATTCGTATAGATATCTATTAAAATCAGTTTTGAACTTGATACATGGATGCGCCATCTGGTGGTAACTTCCATTAATACGAATATCATATTCGTTTCCTCTGTGTAAAAATACATGGTCATAATGATTTTCATGACAATCGGTTGAACGGGGCAGAAGTTGCTACTCTGCAGCGCCACCTGGTGGCGAGTGGCATCAATGAGCATATTATACAAACCTTCTCCGTGGAAAAATTCATATATATACCAATTTTCATAAGAATCGGTACAGTAGTTTTTGAGTTCATCGATGACATACAGACAAACATTCATTTTTATATATATAGATATATATATATATAGACAAAATATATCATTATCATATAAGCATTTTCTATAAAAGGAGAACTTGAAAATATGTCCTTCTAAGTTAATTTTTTGCCAAAATATTGCATTTAAATAATTTTTTGTTGTAATAATATCCTAAAGACAATTTTATTTGTATGAGACTATAAATATTAAAAAAAATTATTCATTTTTCAGCTTTTGAAAAATTTTTAGCCATGATACTTGTGATTTGCAGAATGCTCCAAATTATTCGGTCTTAACCATGGTTTAAAATTTCGAGGTCCGTTCCAATACATTTCGTGTAGCCTCAGAGAGCTGCATTTGTTAAAATCAATTCAAATTCCAGTTAAATGGTGGTTAAAAAGATTCTGGGTGAGTTTTGGTTTGGTGAACTTTTTCAAGGCTTAAAATATTTTTAATCGAAAATCTTGTCTGTATTCTTTGGAATTTTTCCTTATGATATTTTAAATTTAATAAAAAATGTATGTAATAAAACGATGTATTTTTACAGAAAAGAAAGAAAATCATTTTAACTTTTGAATTATTTTGATCCTATTTCAACCAACACTGAGAATCGTTGTTTATTTAATTATATTTTACTCGTTGTAGTTTCTAAAAAAGATACTCGAATAATTCTTGCTTCCTTATAAAAAGGAATGGACAAAAATTATTGAAAATATTATAAAGAACTAAATATAGAAAACTTTTTTTGATGTCAATTCCTACTTAGCTCAACAAAGAAATTTTTTACTTTAGCTACTTTTTATTAAATAGTTACAATTAATATAAATATGTATTTACTTATGATAAATCCCAACATTAAGTGGCAATGAATTTTCATTAATTATCATTAAAATATCTTATTATCATCCTAAACAATCGTGTATATAAAATTTCAGTTCAACTGAATGCCTTAAAACAAACGAAAAAAACCTTTTCATGTTTTGACACAAGTCGCCAAAAATGATACCGACTTGGCTGCATTTGTAATTCTTTAAATAATTAGTTTTAATGAATTAATTTTCATAATTAAATCACTATAAATTATAATTCACTTATTAATATTTATAATCACTTATTAATTATAAATAAATCAATCAAAAATAATCATGCATTAAAAATTTCAGCTCAATTGAGCGCTTTAAAATGTATTTTATTAACGATTGAAAATTCCACCAAGATCAATAAATAAATAAATATATAGAGAGTGTGAGCAATAGTAGAAATAATAGAGAAATTATAAAGAAATAAATTTTTCATATTTGTATAAATATTCAAAATTTCTTACATTGTTTAAAGAAACAAGATTTTCTCTTCATTACGAATAAATTATTAACATAAAAATAAATTGAAATCAAATAATAAATACCAAGAATGTAAAGGAAATGCTGTTTACTAATAAATTGTTTCCAATATATCCCCTTTTGAAATAGAGAGAAAATATTTTCCTAGTTACATGCGATCAGTTTAGAAGGTGGAAAAAGAATTGATTTTCCTTAAAACGATCGGTAGATGAAAGACAAGCAGTCTGTTCCATCGCATTTCCTGCACTGGCAGTAACAGTTTTCGAAAGATCTTTTACCGTAATCACAGACCTGTCATATCCTTCTTCCGGAGTGAAATCCTCCTTTTTTTACATTTTCGAAAGGTTGCCATTCAAATAACTACAATTTGTTTCGAATGTGTTCTGTGGAAGCCCAAACTGACGCGTCTCTTGGAATAGTGATGAATATCTCTTTTATATGGCTACAACTCATGGGGTGGAAGCTGATGATTTGGATACAACAATTTATACTTTGTTTAAATACTATATATATATATAATCCAAAACATAAAAAAAACACAGATAGTTAGAACCTAAGATAACTATACTAAATAGGAAGAAATAGGGACAGTAGTACTATAACAAACTCCTGGCCATAGGAACCAAGATTGCAGGTTTAAACAAGTTTTAGGGCTAGCCAACCTTTACCTGTAGTTTGTCATGCTACGTATCAAGAGGAAAGGAAATAATAACATTTGGAGGAATTTAAACATTATAATAAAATCACTAAACTAATAAAATATAATTATAAAATTATAGCCTACTAGTATTCACATTATAGATTTAAATTCGATGCAAAACGTAGATAGTAAGACTTACTTCGGGAGTGTATCAACTGGTTATGTTTCCCGCCAAATACAAGAAAGGGAGAACAGTTCCGCATAAAGTCAAATTATGATAGAAAAATATAAAGTTTATATATATATGTACTTTTAAAAATCATAAATATATATTGATATAAATATTAGTGTAAAATATAAATGAATCCTAGAAATATTTAAGTAATGTTATTGAATTATTAAGCATGTGGCGCCATCTATTTAATAATTGTATAATTAGTTAAAAAAACCCATAATGTCAATAAGTTATCAATACAAATTGTATATGTATACAATTATATACAATTGTATATAATACAATATATATATATATATAATGCAAATTTTTTTAAAAAATAATTTTTATATAAAAATTTGAAATGAAATTTTTATAAATGCAATCATTCTTGCTAGAGTTACATTATTATTTTTCAATTATTTGTTTTTGTTTACTATATAATGGGGGAAAATCCTCTCTTTCTTTTGTTGGTTTCCTTTTAGTTCGATTTTCAATACACACGTTCAAAGTTTATTTAATCATAAGTTCAATATATATATATATATAGTGTTTAATTCCTATTTCTAAGTCTTCAGCGAATCAAGACTAATTTCTTCTCTATAAAACTATCAAAACAATAATGAATGCTTTAAAAAATTAATTAATGTCCAAGATTTGAAATGACATTTCATGACGTAATATGAAACAGAGCATGAACATTCATAGACAACTATTCTTACTATCCAAGTCTTTCTGTAATTTTACCTCTACACTTACAAATAGAACATATAGGACAGATTTTATTAAAAGTAATTTAAAGAACTATACACATACACACATTTGAATATATATATACCTATTTACCACCGAAACCGTGTCAAAATAAATGAAAAAATATAAAGGACTTTAAAAATCTCTGTCTTTGATCGATTTTTTCAATATTTCAACAAGGCATTACTTGTCAAGGTCACAAAAACTAGTCATGGGTTCAATTTATTGCGCTACTGAAGATTCACCTTGTAGAAGAATTGATGCACGTTAAATTTGTTGAATCTCAAAGTTCTCACGTTGGTATGGATGTTTGGAGAGCGAACGCCAGCTCAGGTGTCATCCTCAGGAATAGATTATAGTTCAGCATCAAGAGGTCTATTGCCAACAGCCTTCCCACAATTTCAAAATACAATGCATATAAACAATCATTCGAACACGAAGTTATATTCGTTTTTCCGCAACTTATTTCGAAAAGTACGAAGTTAATTTTCTTTTAATTGTTTTTCTTGAAATTTATGAAACTGTATTTTATGGTTCTTGTGAGAAACATTTTTTTGAAAAAAAATTCTATTTTGTACTAATAGACACTCATTGACAAAATAGAATTTTGAAACACAATAGCTTATAAAATATTCCTGTATTTTAAAACTAATTATTTTGAAACTCAAAATCAAGCGGGCACTGGGTGAAAGGAGGAAAGAGTACTGGAACAACCCCCTTCGATATCACTAGCATTTTTTTGAAAATGGGGAAAATTAAATTCGGAACTTTTTCTTATTTTACCTAGAACTGATATGCCCCTCCCCCTCTTTTCACTCCATGTCCACTTGACGTTGAGTTTTGGGACACCCTGGGCGTGTAAATAGAACATATAATGTTAGTATTTATGTTTTTTTTCTAAAATTTGTAGTAAAACTCTTTTCTTTTCTGCAATATGGCCAACATGCGTACTTTTTTACAGATGTTTTTGTCCTACTTGGGATTCTCCACCAGACAAATCGTAGTTCATTCACGTTAGCCTAGTGCTCAAGGTCGCGAACTCGTGGCTTGCGCATCATGCGTTCGAGCCTTGTACTGCTTAAGACCCGGTGAGTAGAGGGAGTCGATGCAAGTTAAATATGTGGAGGCTGAAACGTCCTCCTATTGGTGTGGTGTGAATGTTCGGAAAGGGGGTACCAGCTCAGGTGTCGTTCTTTTTACTTGACTATGGTTACAAATCCCGTGGTTCGTCGCCAATAGCCATCGGGAAACGTTATAGTGCGACGTTAAGATAACTTTTAATCACTGGAATCTCAACAATACTTTTCGAACAAAACTTTGAAATACTTGGGACTGTATGATAATTCGTTCCTTTAAAAATACCATTGCAGTTATTAGTCTCAAAATACTCATTAACCGTCAATTTGATCAATTATTTAAGAAAAAAAAGGGAATAAAACAAAAAGTATAACATAATTAAATTTAACGTACCATAATAAAAGCTGATCGTGCGAAATTAAATTTTGGTAAAGTAAAGAATATTGCTTCACTTTTTTTTAAAAAAAATTGATGATATCTTGACTTTAAAAAAATTACCAAGCTTTTTCATCATGAATAACAATTTTAAAAAAAATCTTGGTTATTAAAGATAAAAATTAATTATTCCTGTAAAGTATGTAAAATTTTATGCTGAATTTTTTAATTTAAAAAATACTAAAAGTTGAAGGAGGTTGAATAAGGTCCCATTTCAGAAATATTTGAAATACTAAGTAACAAAAGCGGAAATTATTTATTTTTTAAGACCACGGGGAGAAAAAACCAGAGAGGAAACTTTTAATTAATTAAAATAAAAGAATTATATAGATCTCATCTTTGAGGCAGAAATTTATAAATTTACAAACTGAATGTTACATGAGATATATTCCAAGACAAAATAAAATTATTAAACGAATTTTTTATTTTACAAAAACATGTCAATCATTTTTTAAAAAATATAACGTTATTAGTTTCTTTTCTTTCCTTGAACGAATTTCAATTATTTGTATTTGAAAGCAAAGTTATTACGATTACATGTTTATATAACTAATTAATTTCTATTTCAATAGCGATTTTTAGACATTATAGATTATTGTAAAATCAAAATAACTAAAGTTACATAAAATGCATTTCATTGAAATCACTTAATTATATTACAGTAATGTCACATACATCTGAGACTTGGACAATAACAAAACTGGAAGAAAATCGAATAGCATCCTTTGAGAGAAAAATACTTCGAAGTGTACTTAGTGTGAGTAAGTGAGGGAATATTAGCGTTCGCTCTGTTCAGCTACACGAGGGCTTTTGGCGACGGACCTCGTAATTTTGAGCCACGGTCAAGTGACGAGGACGACACCTCCTAACTACAACACCACACCATTGGCAGGTCGTTGGAGCTCTCGACAGATTTAACGTGCATCTTCCCCTACACGACGGGTCTTCAGTGGGATTGGGCTTGAACTCATGACACGCCAGCCACGATCCGATAAATTGACCACTTGGCTACGTGGTCACGAAGTATACTTGGAGGCGAAATTAAAATAGCTGGATACGAAGATACAACTGTGAATTATATAGAATTTATAAGCAACCTGACATCATTAAATACATAGCAATAAATAGAATGAATTGGATAGCCCATACAATTCGAATGCCTGATGATAATGTTGTCAAGAAGATGCTGAAGTTTAAAGTCAATGGGATTCGGAAGCATAGAGGACCAAGGTTGAGATGGACAGACTCAGTGGAATCAGACTTTGGGATTAAAAACGAGAAAACTTGGAGAACGAAGGTGAATGACAGGTCCCTGTGGAGGAAACTTCAAGGGAAGGCCACGAGAGGCTGTCTTGCCGGAAATGATGATGATTTATATTACAATTCAACAACGAAGCCTCTGAATGACAGACACATTTCACTTCTGTTATCAAGCGAGCTTGCGATTTTTTTAAAATTCACATTCTTCAAATTTTATTAAAAACACATATAATTAAACTCTAATTAATTTAAAAACATTTAGAAGAGGTTAAATACTTTTATTGTATGCACAGCTAGCTTAAAAATCGTGCTTACAGGGTCGGTAAGTGATTAGCAACGGATGTCGCAATTTTGATCTTCAGTCAAGTGGCGAAGATACCTGAGCTCTGGCACCCTTTCTCCACACTCCCACATCATGCCTCAATTCATTTATCTTTTAAAATTTTCATTTCGATTTGCGAAGAAAAAATAGTTTAGGAATTTTAAAGCAACAATAATATTACAAAAGCTTTTTTCTTTAGTTACACGCAAAACGAGAAAAAAGAATGAAGCAATTAATGATATTATGAAACAGAAAATAAAATGTTACCCTTTTATTACTTGTCCACATGATTTCCATCCATATTGCAGCATTTGTCTCAATGATGGATCAGTTTGAAAATTGCGGTTTCAAAAAGCACTCCTTCAGCAACGAGAAGAGATGCCTTCACACGGCTTGTCATTGGAGTCAAGCTTAAAACCTTCGATGAAATTCTTCATCTGTTCAATAAGGTAGAAAGTGAAGAATCATTGGTCCGAGGAGTTTAATGGGTGCTTCAAAACTTCTCAACTGTATCACAGAAATTTTTCGTTAACTGGGAGTGCCACATGTGCAGGAGTGTTATGGTATAACAATCGAATGTGTTGATGTGTATCACTGCGCTTGACACCAATAGCACGTCAACATTGCACAGTAATCTACTGAATTCATAGTGTTCCCACAGGGCAGAAATTTTACTTTTAGTACATATTTTTTGTCCCAGAAGGCAATGAGCATCAATTTCCGATTAGAAGAGACTAATTTGGATTGGATTGGCCGATTGAACTTCTTTCTGCAACCAAAAGATAGATGTTCCACGTCATGCTTGCAGCTTTTGACTTTGGTCTCATATACAAGAACCGGGTTTCATCTCCCAGGATATAATCAACAAAAATTCATTATCTTCCTTCTCCTACTGCTGCAAATGTTTTAGGGTGTAAGCATTCTTTATTTAGTGTATTGTTTCGATAGTTGTTTTAATACCCAACAAGAACTAACTTTCATGCACCTTAACCCCTCTTGAATAATATCCTAGCAGATCCATTAGAAATGCTGCAATGTTTCTTAGTTTCATTCTACATTGTTCTGCGTTTTCCTCTCATAGTACATTTATGATTTTTTCCGCAATTGAACAGTTTCAAGGAAACACTAGCCGTCTAGATCAGATTTCCTCTATTAAAAATCGTTCTTCTATCCTGAAACATTGTACACTCACTTTTCACAACAGTACGATCAATAGAGTCTTTCCCATAAATTCCCGCCCTCTACAAATACCTCTCTAAAACTTGCGTTCCTTTTGGAAAATAAATCTTATCATCGCGTAGCGTATCTTACTTGCACGATCTGTTGTTCCGGCACAGTTGATATCAATAACGCCATTTTTTTCCCGGTTACTTTCGAACGGTATTGTTGGTAAGTGAAATCCCCCGATCTTCCAATGGATCAAACGTCAGTAGCCCCCTTTCTTTCTTTTTTTATGAACTTATTTTATTTTTACTATTTATTTTTGTACTTAAAGATTGGCTTGCGCATTACTTATTGACACTCCCTTGCAATAAACAACGTTGCTTAGAACATTAGAAATAAGAATTAAAAATAAAAGAGAGAGCTGAGATTACACACACACACACACACACACACACACACACACACACACACACACACACACACACACACACACACACACACACACACACACACACACACACACACACACACACACACACACACACACACACACACACACACACACACACACACACACACACACACACACACACACACACACACACACACACACACACACACACACACACACACACACACACACACACACACACACACACACACACACACACACACACACACACACACACACACACACACACACACACACACACACACACACACACACACACACACACACACACACACACACACACACACACACACACACAACACAAACTTAGTATTTACAATCAACACACACACACACACACACACACACACACACACACACACACACACACACACACACACACAAACTTAGTTACACACAATCAACACAAATTAAACACACCCCTCACCAAATTATTATATGAAAATATTTCATTACAAATCAATTCTTCTACTTTGAATATCCATATCCTCTTGATAGTATTTACCTTGGCCAAATATTGTTTTCGTCACCGTCATTGGTTTAACATTTTTTTTATAATTGACCTGTTTTCCAGAGTTAAAATTTCTGTTTTCAAGCATAATGAATGTTTAGGATTTACTTTCAACAAAGTAATATGCAATAATATGTTTTCAAGTCGGCTTATTGCCCACTATTTGTGAGGAAAATCAAGATGGTCGCTGGTCGCTTGACATCTTTGGGCACTTAACGCGAAGCGTTTCAAACAAATGTTGGTTGGCCTGCTTTCGAGATGGTGTTTCCTTATGGTGGACATGGAAGGAGACAGTGGGCGGGGCGAACTGGCGATTTCGGCGGTTTCAAGTCCAAGTGCAAGCAGACGAGAAGCTTATTGGTCATCAGGAGTCAGTGAGCGAGAACTCTATTCACTGCGCCTGGTGTCGAGAATGTAATTAAGAAATTAGAGATGGGAACTTAAGTGGGAGGAAAATCAAACAATGAAGCTACATTTTGAAGATAGTTTGCGGAGAAAGTTAGTGGTGGAATTTTAGATAGCATTAGTTTCAATTATATATATCTGTGAAAGTTACTTTAATGGCATACCGAAGTACCTTATAATTAACACCCGAAGCTCTCCAAATTTTCTGATCCAGTGCCACTGTCTAGTATTCAGATAAGTAATTTTTATTACTATTAGTTACGGCTAATTCGCACCCATCAGGTAGTTGCAACCATATTAGATTTTGAGTTGACTTTAAAAAATGGTTGAATTTTCATTATGTCTCTTCCTTTGGTTCGCGAAATCCAGCTCACCACAAGTTGAGCTCGGGAGCTAACTTGTGTGTTTATAAGACCTGTCGTTGTGGGTCACAGACGTGTTCTTTAGTGGAGCGTTGATGAAAATAATATCCATCTCATCATATACTGCAAGTCTGAAAATGAGCCTGTTGCTGCTCTCATTGAGAGTCTGCAGAGGAAAATCAAACTCTAATTTCACGTAGACCTTGATCCACGTAAAGTCAAAGGTTGAATCCCCCCGCAATATCTATGTGGAGGCTGTCTTTATCTGGAAACTTTCCTGCGAGAAACCTAGCAATCAAGCTGATTTAGAAGTGGGGGCCTCCGAACCCTATTGAAGCGAATATTTTGCAGAATCATTTTCTGCCAGCTGCTATACAGTTGTTTCTAATCAGTCATAAAAATTTAATGTCTACATTTCATGCTATTCGTCTTATTTCGATATTGTGTTAATACAACTGAGCAAAAAGTTTAATCCCGTAATGACCCTCTAATTGGTCTTAAAAAGTTCGCAATGAAAATTTAATGAAAGAAAATCACACACACAATATAGACTCATTTTTATAAAGAAAATTGCTAATAATATTCTTCTATTATTATTTTACATGTTCGCGCTGTCTAGTGTAAATTATTTTGTAAAAGAAAGAATAATCTTCACAGAGATGTCTTAAGCTCAGCTAACAGCAAGAATTACTTTAATAAATTTATTAGGTTGGAGAGAAAGAAATCCATTACTTTTTCGGTAGATGGCTGTAGTGTCGATATCTCGTGAAGTATCGATCAAACAATTTCAAATTTATGCTCGTTGTCAAGATGACATTTCACACTAAAAAATTATTTTGATTTTTTTTGTTTGGTCCATTCAGTTACAGGGCGTTAAAAATAAAAGTCGACAAACAGAAAATTCGGTTCGGAAAGCAATAATTTATTATAGGTTTCTTCCGTACAGCCAAACACTAAATTTAGATCTCTACTGCCCACAACTGGACCGTTTGAAGCTAGCGATTGACCAGAAACGGCCATAATGGGCCAACAGAAGAGGTGTTGTGTTCCATCAGGACAACGTCAGGCCACACACTTCTGTAGTGACTCTCCAGAAACTCTGGGAGCTTGGCTTGGAAATTTTAATGCATCCACCATATAGTCCGGTCCTTGCCCCAAGCAGTTACCACCTTTTTCTTGCATTGCAAAACTTCCTGAGGGATAAGAAATTGGGATTAAGAGAAGATTGTGAAAATAGATTACTAAAGTTTTTCGCCAATAAAGACCAAGACTTCTAAGATAGAGGCATTATGAAGCTACCTTTGAAATGGCAACAAATTATACAACAAAGCGGTGCATATTTGACCCAAATCGGACAATCGGAAGCATATTAAATAAAATCTTGATTTTCATGCAAAAATAATGGGTTTCTTTTTCCCCAACCTAATATTTACTGCGAAAAGAGTCTCCATTTTAACATATTTACGTTGAAGAATAAATCAATTTATTTTACAGATTCTTGGATAAAGAAATTTTTGTATGACTTTTTAAAGGTTATATTTTGAAAGGGCGTGGGGGATTATTTTCTTTCATATACTTTTCTTTTTTTTTAAATCTGTATGACAAAAGAAGTATAGATTTTTCTTCATTACTATATAAAGATCAGTCAATCGATTAAACATTGTTTCATCGATAAAATAAAATCGATTTCCTTTAAAGGTACACAAAGAAAGAAAATCAATACAAGTACAACTAACACGAAGTTCATTTTCCTGCTAACTTAAGTTGACATCATGTAATTTCAAAAACGAGTTGTTTGTAGTGAAAATGATTTTAAGAACAGACAATAGTTTCTTTTTTGTTCATGTATTTTCCCACCTAATAGGATATTTTAAAGAATATCAGTTGTGTGATAGTGAGTAATACTGCTGTATCACATTTTTCTTATCCAGTGCAATGAGAAGGAAAAACGCAAATGTTTGAAATGCAACTGCAACAAACATATGGTTTCTTATTTAATGTTCTATGCTGGTTAGGGTTTGTAGAATATCAGCAATCAAACGCTCTAAATTGCATAAAAACATCCCTAACTCGAGTTGTATTAATCATTACATACGTCGATACTGTAATTATGCTATTACTGTTAATGACCGATTTCCGTTTTGCTTCCAGACTTCTTGTGGAAAATATTATCTGCTTGACATCTAACGTCATTTTGATGTACTTAATGACTCAACAAAAGCGAAGATTTACAAATTTGCTGAAGATTCTCCAGTCTATATGTCTTCTAGAGTGGAGAACGAAAATTAATTTTGCAATAAAATTCATTTGTTGTTTACCTTTTACATACGCCTTCACATTACTATTGGCTAACATAAACAGCTCCGATGATTTCATGTTTAAATTCCTTTGTTATGGTATTGTGATTGAAAATAAAACTTTCAAATATTTAATAGTGTATTATAAATATTTCGTGTATTATGTATTATATCCTTCTATGACAAATGTTGTGACCTTGACGTACTGTATATCTTCTCTAATTTGCTGTATGTCTTTACAAAAACTTTCTTCGGATATCCAGAAGTGTCCACCGATGGAGTTCTCAACAAAAGTACAAATTGGTTTCCTATGGAGTCGATATCGTATTATTGCAGTGTTGGAAGAAATACAAGCAGTCTTTTCGAAAACCTCTTTCGTCATCTGCATCGGAAATTTTATGTCATGTTTTTCGAATCTAGGAGAAGTGTTGTTCTATTCCCCCAAAGCTGCATTTCTGACAGTTCTCGAGGTCCTGTTTATTTCCACCAGTACGTTAGTGTCGCTGTTGTCGATTTTCTACTGCGCTGGACGAATTCCTTTAGAGATGAACGCTTTCTCTCGAGTGATCCAGAAGCAATTTGAGAAAAGAACTTTTTTGGGCGTGATTGAAGAAAACACTTCTGTTGAAAGGTTGTTACTTCAGGAGAAAACTTTCATATTTTCTGGTTGTGAAATTATTTATTTTACTCGAAGTGGGATTTTGACGATTTTAGGAGCAATTTTGACGTATGGACTTCTCGTTTTAAGCGTGGATCTGAAGAATATAAATCATTAATTATTTTTAAAATAAGATTTATTTTATGTGAAGCGAAAATTGTGAAGAGATCTGAGAACTTTCTTGAAGTATAAAAGGTATGTTCAAAAAGTATCCACCGTTTGGTCTGAATATATATCTTACCTGCTTTGCGGGATTAGGATCCTATTTAAATTCAAAGTAGGCCTCTTGCGCCTTCATACACAGCCTAGTATTCCTTCCACAGCCAAAAACACTTCTAGAATGTTTTTTGTGGAATGTTCAACTCTGTCATCGCGTCTTACCTTATCTCATCTCTATTATTAAAACGGGAATTTTCAATTGCCTTTTAATTTTCGAGATTAACCAGAATTGTATAGAAGTCTGGTTCTGCTTTGATAGTGTCCAGTAGTTCCGGTGCAAACGCAAGACGGAGTTTTTCTTTTCCACCGACAGAAGTTTGGTAACAGCCACTCTGCACGATCACACAAAATTGTATGTAGAGAACCGATCTCACCTTATTCAGAAATCTTTCGTATGGTTAAACGATTATCTCTCATAATCAGAATTTCCTCCTTTTCAACAACAACTCTATTTTGAGCGAATTTATTTTATTACGAACATGAGGCTACTTTTGAATCGATTAAACCCCTTCTTAATTCGTGTGATAGCATCATCTCCAAACATTTGCTGACTCTTACGAAATACTTCACTTAGAAGGGTGCAAAGTTTTTGACAAAAAATGTTATGCATTTTCTATGGTCAAGTCGTGCAGTCATTTTTAGGGAAATAAAAATCCGACGAACACGTACAACAACACCTCACACGACTGCCTGCAGGAAACGACAGGTACACCGTAACGAAGGGAAACATTCAAGCAAGCGCATTAAGTTGTTACTTCCCACTGTGTACGATGGGGTCGTTTGAGAATCTCTACTGCGCTTGGGAAAATTCAAGATCGGATATTTTTTTAACAGCTCTTATACACTATTTTGTGTTTTTATCCTCATGAACATCAAAGTTACTTTAAATACTTTTTTTATTTTTCTCTTATGTGAATGTTACATTCCTTATACAGAACAATGTGGCATATATATTCGTTACGCCCTCTTACGCAATGTTGCATTCCAGTATTCAACACAGCAACTTATTTGTAATGGACTTCGTAGTATCTAATTAAATTAAGACGTGTTTCTTTTTTATGTTTAATTGTGATTTTATACGTAAGTCAGCGTTTCTCAAACTGTGGGGGGCACCCCTCTTGGGGGCGTGATAACTCCATGAGGGGGGCGCGAGCATTTTGAAAAGTCGAAAATAAAAATGATTATTTAAAAAATTATAACTTTACTGAAAGTAAGCGAACAAAACACTTTCTGATATAATAAAATATAAAACACACATTTACACTGATATAAGACACTTATAAATGTATCAGTACTTTGCAATGTGTTTCATTATTAATTTAACAATATTAAGTTAAGAACAGGTTTGATAATTATCAGTGACCCCATGGGCTTGTATTAACACTTATCTTGATAGTTTGTACGGTTTATAATTAATTCTTTAATTGCCAATTTAAAGTTACGTGATTCGCTCCCAAATGCCACCCTTTTCTACTTAGGCGCGCGTATTTTGATGTTTTTTCGGGGGGTGGAAGGTATAAATATGCAAATCCTCTGAAATGAGTAAATCCTTTGTAAACACTGTCAAGGTCCTTTTATTACATTCCAAAGCCTTCAGAATAATTTTATGGATAGCAGTGCACAGAAAAGATCGTATTTCGGAAAGACGTATATATACATCCAGCAATTTAATGTTTTGGCCGAGCGAGACGTTTATATACGTTGGTAGCATATAAGAGGGTAAAGTAATATAGTAGCTTTAGTGTCAAAGTATAGTATTATTGAATTCAATACATTGTTATTGTATGGAGGGGGGCGTGATGAAAATGATGATTGAATATTGGATCGCGAATATTGAAAGTTTGAGAAACACTAATATAAGTTATATATTTTATTTATATATTTATTTTGTAAATAAGAGGGTTTAACCAGTTTTATGAGAGACATGTCCATTTTTTTTTATCTGAGAGTGAAGTATTCTGTTTTTTATTTACGTTCGTAGATTCCTTTTTATCATTATTAATTCAGATTCTTTTATTGAGCTAGATGGTCAAGCGGATTGTAATGGCTCTATCCGCGTCCTTCTAATTAACAAATCCCAAGAGGACTTGTTAGTCAGAAGGACGTCCCAAGATGAATAAGTAATTATTTAATTTAAATAACTGAATTAAATTTCCCATTTGTTGATATGTTTTGTCCTCTCTTTTGAGTCAGAAATTTTTATTTTTTTGAAAATACTTATTTTCTACTTCTCAAGGAGATAACTGTCCTCTCTTTGTTTATGTATTCTTTCACTGTTATTCCCTTGACTCATATATATTTGTAAATATGTCAGACTCATATATATTTGTAAATATGTCGGCATTTCATGATGACTGTCTATACTTTCATCGAACCATTGAAGTGATTGCCCTCTCGGGTGGAAGGAAACGGGATTTCTGCTATTCTAAATCATAACGTATGATCTCGGCATTCTGAATAAAAAAAAATAATAATAGGCTACAGTTTTTTATTTCATATTTAGTAATTGAGAGGATTTCGTACACTAAACTTTGGTGAAATTAGTATTTAATTTTAATCTTTCTAGTCATTTTGGCAGTAATTAAAATAAGTCAAATGCTGCTTAGTGAAACGAAAGCAAAATATTTTGTCGTTCTTAATATAGTGTATTTTAAATATCCTCCAAAATATTCTGTTAGCAATCAAAGTCACATTGAAGGAAGTATTAATTCAATGCCGTTCAATTTTGAAGCCTAGACTATCTTGAGTGTCACATTGGTAGTAAGGCAGTGCTTTTCAAACTTTCAATACTGGCACCCCCCTTTTCAATCACAATTTTTATCGCGCCCCCCTTATACATTAATAATGTACTGAATGCAATAATAATGCACTTTTTTTACGTTAAAGCAATAATCTTAATTATAAATCGTACAAATTCATTACATAAGTACTAAATTTTGTATATGTTGCTTTTAAGCAAAAAAAAAAAAAAAAAACAGTTAAGTAATAGGATAATTATTATGTTATTTTTCCTTTCTCTAATTTTTAAATTGGAACATATTGCAAAATGCGGTGGCTGCTTAGAAGACAAAATATAGATATCAGCTTTTTTTTAAAGAACTCATTGGGTCAATTTCTAATCATAAGCATTCCTTTAAAAAATTTGCTCTGTAAGACAAGCCCATGGAAGTCGCTAATACTTATTAAACTTGTTCTTAATTTAGCATTAATTAATTAGTTATAAAATACCCTGTGCAGCACTGATGCATTAAAAGTATACCGGCTGAAGTACCCGCTATTTGCACGAGTTAATTTATAAGAAAATAAAACATTATTGATATAATCGCTGAATTTTACGGAGAGTAAAGCCAAGTGCGCAACAATGTTTACAAAAATGTAAAATTATTTTTTTTAAATCATTGCTCAAATTATATTTAGTTTTAATCGAACTGTAATTTTAAGCCTCACAGAATTAGCATTTAGAATTGATGCTGAATAATGAACAATAATATAAAATTACGATGAAAAATAATTGTATTATTTTTAATATTTAAAGTGTGAAAAGACTTGAACATGTTTTAATCCCGGAGCAGGTACGCACTCGTGGGGTTATTGAGTGGGGTTATTGAGTCACCCCAATCCTTTTTTTCTAATTATTTTTATAGTACACAATAAAAATCGTAATTCCAGTGAATAATTTAATTAAGAGAAAATATACTCACCTACTTTCAAGGACACAGAAATTATTTCGGAAAAAAAGTTATCGCACTGGGAACTCAGTCAAAACAAGTACCTTAAGATTGTAAAAAAACGTTTGTCACTCCCAAAAAAGAGGGAGATATGTGACAAATATATTTTTAGTTCACATTTAGACTGTCAAAGAGAAGGATAGTGTCGGAGCCATTGGTAACAATTAAACAGTTTTGCCAGAATTACCGATTTCGTGCACTCTGTGCTCGGCGTGACAGCTCCGGATTAAAAGTGTATTCATTACAATATGGATGTTCAAAAAAATTATGTAAAACGTTTTTCATTATGCTTTATGTGTTTGGGAATAACTCATAGAAATAAATCTTGGCCGAGTAATCCTTCAAAGTGCTCTCTGTGCTTTTCCAAAAATCATAAAAATATTTTACAAGGAAAAAATCGCAGCAGAAATAGTTTATTTACAACTTCCCTAAATGAAAAAACAAATACATAAGAGCAGGGACGTAACTAACCGTACAAGTAAGTTTGAAGGTCAAACCGCAGTAAATACATTCTGCTGCCTACAGCTGATGACAATAATATAACAGTGATGAATTTTTTATCTTCCTAATTTTTTTTTTGATTATGGGTCTGGGTTTTGTTTTTTCTCGTTTTGGTTTGAAAAGAAACCGTAAAAAAAAATCTCTCCTCATGGGATTACAGCAAATCAAATAAAAGGTTTTTTTATTCGGTAACAGTATCAAAGATAGCTAAAATGAGGTTTTGAAGTAGAAGCTTTTTTTTTAATGACGTAATATCGCAGATATATAAATTATATCAGTGTAAATGTGTAATTTTTTATTATGTCAGAAAGCATTTTGATTTACTTCATTCCAGTAAATAAATTTTTTAAAATCTTTTATTTTCGATATGCTCGCGCCCCCCTTGTACGTATATCGTGTCCCCCAGGGGGTGCGCCCCACAGTTTGAGAAACACTGTAGTAAGGAAAAGAAGTCAAATGCTGCTCAATGAAACCAAAGGAAAATATTTTGTCGTTCTTAATATCGTATCTTCTATAAATCTTCTTCAAAATTTTCTGTTAGATATTAAAGTCACATTGAAGAAAACATTAATTCAATGCTGTTAATTTTTTAAAGCCTAGACTATTTTGTGAGTGTTTTTTTCACGGTAATTTATTAACACAATATAGGTATTCTAAAATTTAACTTCTCTCTCTCTGTAAGTCTTTCGCAATGCTGTAATTAATTTATTTTTATTCATAAGATAAAGTTAATAAAAGCAACTACATCTTTACAAAAGAATGGAGCAAAACCAAATTTCAGACAAATTTACATTTATGATGGTGAAGCATTGCATGAATGAGCAAAAATAGTTAAACTCAATGATGTATCACAAATTTTGCAGTTAATCTCGAATAAAAATTCGTATGATAACCCTATTTACTCATGGACAATTGTATGTGGATCTACTATGATGCAGAAGCAAGAACGGAATAAAAATTCAGTGCAATTTAGGGGAAAAAGTGCTTAAGAACATTGCGCTTTTGGAGATGCACTAAATTGAAGTAGAAATTAAAATGCCGGAATGAAGCCTTGGAATTTATTTCTTACATTGAAAAAAATAGAAACACATAATACATGTAAATTGTAGTTTTACAATTTGAGCAATGAGTAGGAATAGTTTTATAATTTGTACATCAGGGGTTGGTTCACCGTCAGGTGGACAGGCCTTCCCCTCCAATACTTACATGTTTATTTCTTTTTATTTACTAATTTTTATTTATTTATTTTATTCATCTCTATTATTTTTTACTTATTTGCTTATATATATGCATTTATTAATTTTTATACATTTATTAATTTGTTTGACATTATAATGTTAAAATGAAATGGTTTCCAAAGGGAATTTCAATCTTTCTCTTAAATATTGCTTTAAATATTTAAAATGAAATTATTAAAAAAATTAACCTATGTGAAGTAAAATATCTCACGTTATTTTTAACATGGCAAAATAATTATTTAATAGCTCACTCATTTTGTCATAAGAAATAAGCATTGAAAAATATTAAAGGACTGTGTGAGTAGTGTGTTAAGTAACACAATACCAGCTTAAGTAGTAACACCTATACCTTTTAAGTCTTTCTCGCCCGGTCCCCCGTTCTTATTTAATTAGATAATGTTATGTTTTCAAATATAAATCGAAAGAATTTTCAAGTAACAATCAGACGAACTAACACGAAATAGCAAATAGGAAATGTTGATGTTTAAAAAATAATCTCCAATTTTAATAATAAGCTACACATAACGTTTCTTAAGACAATACCTTCAAAATCATTGAACTTAGAGTTATGAAAATACAATGCATGTAACTAAATATTTTTTGTAAGTTTATTTGCTAAATACCTAAAGGGAGAGAGAGAGATAGGAATAATGGCAATATCTTTTTCAGAAACTGTTTCATTAATTAATTGCTTGATTGAATTTCCAAAAACCCTTATAGAATTCAGTTTATAATGACAACACAATAGACTCACAAAGCGAATTTCATATTTTTGAGCTACTTGAATGATATATTTTTGCAAAAGGGCAAATGTACTTCGGGATTATAATAAATTCATAGGTATGTTTATATATGTAATATTTATTATATCTAATTTTCTTACATTTACTCTTTGTATACGTCATTTAAAAATTATGTAACTATTGTCCATCATTTTGAAAAAAATATTTAAACTTCTCTAGTGAAACATTTTTAAACAAATTTCTCGTTAAATGTAGATGCTCCTAGATAGCCAATGATGAATGATAACATTGATGAATAAAACAATGTTAAAACATTTTACTTTTTTCATAGTTACTTTAGTCACACCGACATGTGCTATTTTGTATATTATTCACAATATTTACAGACTTCCTTTTTGAAAAAAAATGTTTTTAATTCATAATAATCATATAACTAATATTTAAATAGACTTTTAGATTCTATCTTTAATTGATTCAAAGTTTACTGCTTTGTTCTCATCCAAATGCATATCATTCTACGAATTCACCCATTAATCAAATGATCTGAAGTTATCAGTAAATAAAATCAACACTTATTCTACTTTCATCTGAATCTTTTGAAACTATGTGTGTTCACAGTATTACATAACAAAGATACCTTTTTTATTATTATAGTTCAATATTATAGCCCTACATGTTTTGATATTATGATTAAAATGATTACCAGTATTATTGTATTTCAAAGCGAAATAAACTTGTCTAAATACAACTGCGATCGGAATATTTTTTTTGCCATTTAAAGCAAAACTTTTCTATACAATGCATGAAACATTGATAAGTTTTTATCTTATATTTACGTGACATTTGCTTCAAAGTCGAAACCACGGTCAATTAATCCATTATGATAATTAAATGTTATGGATGTTTGCTGGTATTCTAATTTCATTATTTTCTATTTGCGCTAAATTCTGCATCCAGATTTGCCGAAGTAGTGTTTGGACATTTCTGCGAAAGCTTCTTCCGGTTCATATCTAAGAATGAATTCAGGAATAAATTACAGGTTGTATACTTACATAGAATTAGAATAATTTTATCATATAAAGTAGGTTTAATTCATAAAGAAAATGTCGGCTGTTACGGTAATCCAGTGGTTCGGATTTGCACAAGAACAAAAAACCAGTTTTAGAATTTTATTTATAAATTTATTTCTTCAGTTTTCAATGGTGGTGATGTATCTGGACGTAATAGTGATGTTCGTCGTTGGAGTTTCCCTTGATAATTTTTTATTTAAAATTGTTTTAGAAAAATTTTATAGTATTTCATGCAGTATGATTGTCTTGGGAATGTTACTTCGTAAACGGAGACCTTTAGCAGCTTTATTGAAGAAAACTTCTTTTATCTGCCTTTCATATACTGAGAGAAAGGTAAATATCATAACAGGTTCGTTTTGGACGCTTTTGTTTTCTTACGGAGCCATGTTCTTGTTTATTTCCAAGTACTCAGGGGACGACTACGCTTTCGTCTTTTTCTTTTATAAAATCCCAATGGATTTGGAAGTATTAAAATATCTAATCACATACAGCAAAGCATTTCTTTATTTTTTCTTTTATCCCACTTTTCCCAATATAATAACCTTGGTGTTTTGTACCTTATGTCATCGTTGCAGTCTTTCTTTGAGAAATCTGTCCAAGGAACTGGAGAAATGTCCACCGAAGGCATTCACTATCGATGTGCAAATCAAATATCTCCAATGCCGAAGAAAAATCGTTAAACTTTTACAAAAAACACAAGATATATTCTCTTTGATAACATTTGTTATCTGTTCAGCCAGCTTCTCTTGCTGCTTCGCTATGTTGGGACAGTTAATATTTTATTCCTTTAAACACAGTGGACTATCATTTCTATCGGACACGATTTTCAACTCAGTGAGTGCACTGCTTTCTCTGACTGTAATGTTTTGGATCCCTGGAGAAGTTCCAATAGAAATGGAAAGGTTCAGTCAAGCAGCGAGAAAAAAATACGAACTGAGGGCTTACTTCGGTATTGGTTCAGAAAATCCTTCGGTAGAAAGGGCATTGTGCGAAAATAAAGCTTTCGTGCTATCCGGGTTCAACCTTGTTTACTTCAAAAAGGAATCTGTTCTGACAGTGATGGGGACTATTTTGACATATGGTTTGCTCCTCACCACTTTGGATCTGCAGTCTTTTCCAAAACCTAGTGTGAATGAAACTACGTAGACCAAAGATTTTACATTTGGCTGAAACATGCGAAGATGATTTATTCAAAATTTTCTGATGACATGATAACCAAAATTTCTAACTAAAGTACTTTTACTGAAAAATTAAAATGTTGGAATTTTTGTTAAGCTAGGAATAAAACTGTATAATTAGAAAAAAAGATATACTTTATAGTTTTTGTTCTACATTTTTACTAGCATATTTCATGTGTTACATGTAATTCATTTTCTTTTTAACATAGTTTTTATTTTAAAAAATCTCAGTTCTTGAAGTGAAGTGAATAAATAAATTACTTTGAACGATTTTTTTAATTTATAATAACTAAAAGGAACAAAAATTTAACCAAATATTCTCCGGCTGGTTAAAAAATGCTATACTAATTGCAGGATTATAACATTGGTAAATCACCGAGTTAAATTTTACTGCTAATTACGGTGAGGATTTTGCTTTTTGTGCGTTTTTCATTTTCCGTCCTCATAATATTTTTATAATGTCCATGCTTATTTATAATCTTACTAGATAGTAAATGTATCAATTTTCATTTCTTTTCCCATTTGCAAATCAATTATAAAATTAATACAAATTCTACACTTTGTCTTCATTTTCAGATATAGAATAAAAAATCGTTTCGTTTTCAGCTCATAACAGTTAAAAAAAAAAGTTAGTGAGAAAAATTGTATTTTTTGGCACTAAATAACGCATTTGATTAAAATTTCTTGGAAAATAATTATGAATTGTTGTTAATTGTCCACATGTTACAAGAATAAAATATATTGTCTTTTATCTGTGGTACAGTGATCGAAAGAAATTATGTATATGTCGCTGACCTAAAAAATTATTCATGGACAACACAATTAGATAACTCATTTTCTTTTAAATAAATTGAAGTATTCTTTACTTTATTAAATATTTAGGCCATTTTAAGAGCTTTTTTGAATAATTTAAAGCAGCGATTTCTATGAATTTAGGAGAATATTTTGGTACATTCTGCATCTATTCATAAATAATTATGTTCCATTCACCAAAAATAATTCGAATATTTTCAAGAGAAGAATCTGAAATAGATGCTCATTTTTTTAATATTTGCAATTTTCTTTTTGATAGAACGTAAGCTCCTGTATATTCAAGCATAATTCGTAGGGAAGGGGTGAATAAAATTGCAAAATTAGAACAACGGAATTTTCCTTTCAAGAAACTGAATTGCTTTTGAACTTATAATGTTATTTTTGTTTTGAAATAAAAGTAGAAAGTCAGTGGAAATTTTTATTCCCCGAAATACTGTGAAATATGAAACATTTCGCATATCATATCAAAATGGTCCAAAAATCAGGGAAGAAATTTTGATTTTCCGATTCTGATTAATTATTATTTATTGATAGTTTATGATGTTCGATATGTGTTTGCCTTTTTTAAATTTATTTTTCTCTCATATGAAAATATGCATTGAAAGAAATTGTAATAATCAAAGGTAGATGGAGGTATGTGAACAGAAACTAAAATTACATTTTTCACTAGTGTACCATTTGTTTGATGATTCATCAACAGAATTTAAACAAAAAAATGTAAAATATGAAATATTATTTTACTTTAAAATTTGAAATCATTATTTTTGTGAAATAATAATAAAAAAAAGAAATTGATTCAATGTTTTTCATTATGTACTTCTTTTATAGCTAAGAAATTGCAAGAAATGAAAATGTATATATGTATACTAACACAGTTTTTATTAAATAAGTAGAGAGACTTACATGACGTGGTATTTAAGATAAATGAGTCATATAGATTTCGGAATTCAAAAAGATGAATGTTTTTGTATTATAAACAATGCTGACTGAGAACAGCTTTTAAATTGATATAAAATTAGGGTGAAAAGCTGTCCAACCTTCTCTTCTCTGTTTAAAGTGCTGAGCGACACACGCACACGTAATAATTAACGCTAGTATATCTTAAAACTTTTTTTAAATTTGTGATGGCCTTGACCTCCGCATAACTTTGAAGTAATTAATTAATAGTAGCTTACCCACCTAATGGAATATAATCGTAACTATATCTCTTAAAAATTTAAACCTCAGCGTATTTAAAGTAATGTTCCATTAGACTCTTCGTATGATATCTTTTCACCAATCACAAGTCTGTCTACAGAAGTCCTGTGAATTTTGAAACTTCCGGTTGCCACTCTATATAAAAGCTCTCATTTACAGGGAAAATACACCCATTGCTGTATGCTTTGTAATGTCACTACACTTTAATGTTGCCCAATTTTTTTTGTATGTGCGTGTGATCTTCATTAAATGTTGAATGCTGCTTAAGTAAATGTTTCCTAATATTAAGTGATTCTTCATCACTACAACAACTGTTACTACCCCAGCCTTGCTAATGGAAATAATAAATAAACAAATAAAACATCCCGCTCATATACCATTACATATATGCTATAATGGAAATTTAAGGTTTTCCGTCATTGCTAAACAACGCATCATCTTGTAACCCTAATAAATATTTTGTGTACATAAAATAAGAAATGTATATTTTATTTGAATATATATGCATGCAAAGCGTGAATAAACTTATCACTTACAGCTATGTTTTCGCAGTGTTATTAATTGATTAAGGAAGGAACTTATCAGTCGGTTAAAATATACTCGACATTTATTTACTTTCTTTGGGCAAATTGAAACTTTTACACTATTGCCATTCCAATAAATATGATATTTACAGCATTTTCAGTCGGCGCGTGGTTAACTAATAGATGCAGATGCTACATATGTATAAATCAGGGTGGAACATGGTTATATGAAGAAAAAGAAATTATATTATCAATCGGGATCTACCCATGCAGAAAAGATGTTCTCTAGCATGGAGATTAGGAGAAAGATAACTAAAAAATTAATTTCAAAATTTAATATTGCTTAAAGGGGATTAATTTTCGCAAAAATAGGAAAAATATACAATTTTGGTTAGACGATTTTAGACTCA
The DNA here is from genome assembly GCA_019973935.1 of Trichonephila clavipes. NCBI lineage: Eukaryota > Metazoa > Arthropoda > Arachnida > Araneae > Nephilidae > Trichonephila > Trichonephila clavipes. The sequence goes on along the minus strand of BMAU01004994.1, from coordinate 103,081 downwards.
AAGTAATTATTTTTCTACAATATATTTAATCAATAGTGGTGATTACTGATTGGTGAGTACTGAGCAGGGAGTAGAATAGTGCAAGATTGCAACTTTTCATAGCTCCAGCTCAGCAACTTCGATACCCACAATCCGATCCAAGCTGTTTTCTTTCTTCTGTTTTATCGTGCACAGTAATTTCAACAAAATGTTTTCATTCTTATTTTGGATTAAATACTAAGGAAGCTGTTAAATGTACTTGATTTTTCCTTTTTATAACTATTTTGCATGCGTTCTATCTTCTCAATAAATGTTTATTTATTTATTTATCCATCGCCTGTGCTTGGCTTTATCATTTGACGTCGAGCCTCTCAGTACCAATTGACAACGTCTTCAGTCGGGTATTCATCGAGTCCAGTGCATTGGAGCAGGTGGTCGCCATTCATTTTGGCATAGCCGCAGAGCGGGTAGGGCTCGTCAGTAGCCAAGCCTACAGTGGACGGGGAATTCCCATGGCTTTCCAAGACTCTTGGTGTTTTGGGTCACTGCAGTACATTTGTAAATGTCTGTGGAAATAACGCTTTTTTGAGGAACAGTAAATGTTAAGGTATCCGACTACGTTCGGAACCGTGATTTTGCGAAAGAGCACAAATGGATGATTTTCATGATATTTAGTGTCACTTAGATTAGAATATATGCATAAAATTGTTTTAAGGACATTTTGACAAAAAGTTTTTATTTAAATACAATATTTTGGCAAAAAATTAACTTTGATTAATCTTTTTTCCAAATGTTCTCTTTTTGTGAAAAATGGTTCTATTATAATAATATTTTGCCTGTATATAGCTCAAACCTCTCTACAGAGGCTCTCAACTAGACTTTTTGATATATATAACTTAAAAGTGGGTTTATTCATATTTTACGACAACAGAAGGGAGCAATATTTTAAGAAAAAAAACACCAATAATTATTTCAATTGACGGTAACTCTGAAAATAATGTGAATTTTTCAAAAATTCTAGTTGAGCCTCTGTAGAGAGGTCTGAGCTATATATACAGGCAAAATATAATTATAATAGAACCATTTTTCACAAAAGGAGAACATTTGGAAAAAAGAATATTCTAAGTTAATTTTTTGCCAAAATATTATATTTAAATAAATTTTTTTGTTAAAATGTCCTTAAAACAATTTAATGCATGTATTCTAATCTGAGTGACATTAAATATCATGAAACATACCCATTTATGCGCTTTTTTAAAATCACGGTTCCGAACGTAGTCGGACACCTTAAAAAGTACTAAAATGCTGTTTCACCTTCCCCACAAAAACTTTGTTTTTTTTTTACCATAGCAGAACTCAGATACGTTACCTTCATTCGTCTTGTGATAGTACTTCACATGAAAATTAATTTTTTAGTTTACACTTCTCCCTTTGCCTGTACACCAAAGAACATCTTTTGCGTACAGGTAGGACTTGAAATTCTGAAAAACAAATTCGATTCACCCTAAAGTACGCAATTAGTTAGATGCATAAGGAAAAATTATTAAAGCATAATTAATTTAAGAGCAATACAAGAAGAAATTGCATATTAATGCAGGAGATTTTAGGAATAAAAAAATAGTTCGACTTTAACATAAATGAAAGGCATATGTTAAAAAAAACTCAAGTGAAAAAGATATTGGATGAATAATCGGTAACGCGGTAGAAATATTCTCATTAATTTGTAAAAAGGTAAGCAGTAGTTAATCCTTAAGATCTTCAAGAAAGTCACAGAACTTTTCTAGACACCGCATTATTTTTATGAGAAAAATATTTCTGAGTTGCGTTTCCAAGTTCCTTTATAGAATTTGCATCTTCTTATTATTTTAATTAGAATAATAAATCTTAAAAGTTGTGCTAACTGATTACAATGTTGTGAATGGCAGCGCTAAATAAAGATAATTAAATAACACTTCAGAACGTTGCATAAAATAAATGAAATACCCTAAATATCCCAGAAAATTGAGTAGAAAGTAATTCACAAGCCTTCATGGGCTGTTGCACCACTGAGTTTAGTTTCGGTAATTTTGCAGTTGATTATTTGTGATTAAATTAAAAAACAGTTTAAAACTCTTTAAATAATCAGAGATAAAATTTAAGTTCTCAAAATAGATATAAGAAAGATACCTCAAAATGTTTTTAACAAATTACTTCAAGTAAATTGGGAAAAATATTGCAAAAACTGGTTTGCTAATTGTTCATGATCACGGTAGAGATGTCATCATCATATTTTATAAACTAGTTATCACTGTCTATAATGTTTCATTTAAAAAGACATGCCATCAAAGACATGACATGATCAACATAATTATAGTATTAATAGTTACATATTCTTTTCAAAAAAATCAATAGCTCTTTGTATAATTCATGATCACTTTATGTTAAAAAAAATAAAATTTTTTTTTAAAAAACGTTGATAGCATTTTATACTTTCACTATTTTCCTAGTACTTACTCCTATATGGGTTAAATCTAGAGTTTAAATTATCGCTTACCATAAATATTTATACTATTTATTTCTCTTCCCCTTTCTGATTGTCATACCATTAGTAAAAATGTAAACATTATATTTTAACTATTTTATATTTCGCAATGAAATGATCAAATCGGGGATTTGATCAAATCCCAGAGGGATATGATCAATTCCCGGAAGATCTTAAATTTGAACAGTTTGGATCATTTTCCTGAAGAAAAACTGATTTGATCCCTAAGCTGTTTTAGTGAAAAGAGGAAATAATATCGTTAAAAGTATTTATTTAGTAAATCATGCCTTATTGCTGGAGAAAGATTAATACAGCACTCATTGACTTACAAATTATTTATTCGAAACTAAGCAAAGAGAAATAGATGCTTTAGTTGATACATTTAAAAAAAGCACTTTTTTACTATAGCTTTAAATATTTTTTTCCTAAATTTAATTAATTAAGAGTTAAAAATATTTATTCAATTTTATTAAAACACTTCACAGAAACCTTCAGAGAAACATAGATATGCAGCTTCTCTCAAAATTTTTAATTTATATTCAACACATTTTTTAAAACCTTTATTTCAAAATATATCCCTACTATATTATACTAACTAAAAGTTAAATATTATTACAAATAGTATAGTTAACACGTATTCAATGGGAATTAATAAAATATAAAACATTTTCTCAGTGTTTTACACCAAATTTATTTTTATACTCTTTCGAAGTTTGAGATAAACAAGTGAAATACTCATATCTGGTCCAGGAGCATAGTGATATTAGGAGGAAAAAGCTGAGTACAGAAGTGTTTATTCGAAAAGTTTGAGCCAAAACTCTTTTATAATGACATACATATGATTTTGAATGTATTATGCTCTAATTAAATCAACGAAAAGCTTACACTGTTTAAATAATACAGGAAATCGAAATGAATAAATTATTAATTAATTTAGTTTAAAGAAATATTAAATTTTGATATTATATCGTTATCAACAATGTCTCGGTTGAAATACTAGATCGCATGACAAAAAAAATTAAATATATTAGGAATATATTACAGGATTTTTAAAATATTTCATTTACCCCTATTTAAAATTGAGAATTAAAATACATATCACTACTTTGTATTCTAACATGGAAACTTAAATTTATTAAGTTTCTCACATAGGTATAGATGAAGATAAACACACAATTTACATAGTTTAGATGTCAACTGCCTATCACTACAATAAAAATAATAATTTATAATTAAAAGTAAACTTGAATCACATAGCTTCGAAAAATATCATACGATTTTTCTTCTAAGATATTTTTTTATTCCTAAAACAAAATAAAAATGATTTTAACTTAAAAAAAACCAATAATTTTAATTTCTGAAAATGTGTGTTTTATACATATATTTTAATTTGAAGCAAACATTCTGAAGTAAGTTATTTTTTTCATCGTACAATGCGGATCATATTTGCTGAATTTTTTACAGTTATTAGCACTATTAAAAATAACATCTAGAAATGTGATAAATACTTTTTAAATAACAGTTCTTTCAGTTTTTTTTATTTTTAACCAACTGTAGCAAACACGTGCCTTTAATTGCTATTATTTCTCTTGAAATTTTCTTCAGTCGTGTGGAATGGCAATACCATATTTATATATTTGAGATCTCTAACTATATCGTCTGCGTATGAACTAATTTATAATAAGAAACTATGGATATAAAAAGTGAACTTATTTATTCGAATAAGGTTGCGAATATCTAGATTTTGATATCGAACTTTTACTTGACATTTAAAATTTGCAGAAGAACGTCTCTAAGTTGTTTTCTTTAAGGTCAACTTTTATACAAACGCAAATTTTCAAACAAAAGTAAGTACATATAAATTTATTATTTTAAAAATGGGCATAATATTCTTATACGTAAAGAACAACGTTAGTGTGAATAAGTTATTATCGATATCATATAACCTGAAATTTTTGTTTTTTCCCCTCAACTACCAAGATATCGAATTAAGAACATTTTTATATCATAATTTAATGTACTGTGGAAATTTTTTTTTAAATCTATAAAAATTAAGTTATAAATCTCAATGTAACAACTTACAATTCATGTATAAATAACATTACACTACTTTTATTTTTATACAAATTATCTAAGGCTTGTAATTATTCAAATGTCACATTATGTTACAGTCTGACATTAAATTTTTAACATGCAGTGGGCCACAAAAGTGTTCATACACTTGCAATTTCTTATAAAATTTAATGTTTTCAACTAATAAAAATTAATATATCGTTATTGTAATTTTTTAGTGATATCTGCAACTTGTTCTTAATGGAATGACATAATTAATTTTTTAAAAATAGTATAACTATTTTTTTAACAATTAATAATCAAAAAGCTACTAAAAAATTTCGCCACAAAAGTCTTCGTACACTTAACAAAAATCTCAACTTAGCTTTAAATATTGTATTTCTTTCTTAATTTAGTACTTAGTAGGATATCTTTTAGTGTCACACAGCAATTTTTAAGCTTCTTGATATAAATTTTATCAGTTTTTTATGTAATTTCTGCATCGATTTTCCTCCATTCTTCTGTGGTTATTGTTTTTACTTCCCATTTTGAGCTTATTTGTCATGTGTTTTCCTTTACTTTATTTCAAAATCTCATAAAATATGTTCAACTGGGCTAAATAAAGTGATTGAGGAGGTGTTTTCATAATTTGGGGGCAGTTATAGAGACACCAGTGGTGTACATTGAGAGCAGAGTGCTATCATCACTGTACGAAGTCACTGTTAAGTGTACGAAGACTTTTGTGGCGTAATTTTTAGTAGCTTTTAGATTATTAATTTTTTTAAAAAATAGTTATGCTATTTTTTAAAAAAATAATTATGTCAATTCATTAAGAACAAATTGCAGATATCATAAAAAATTACAATTACAATATATATTAATTTTTATTTGTCGAAAACATTAAATTTTATAAGAAATTGCAAGTGTACGAACACTTTTGTGGTCCACTATATATGTTTTTTTATGAAGCTGAGAAAGAGGGATTTCAACATTTCACGCTACGTTCGAAATTGAAAGAGAACGCGGCACTCCTCTTCTTTTAAAAAAACATTATTTAAAGTGGTTTTTCCGTTTAAAACTCCTTGGGCCATTGCTTCTTGTAATGGTAGTTCTTCTTATTGATCTCTACAATCAGATCGGCAGGATGAGTGTCAAAAGCAAAATGAAAATCAGACGTAGCTATTGTGATCCAATTATCCATTTTCCATCTGCGCGAATGGTACAAAATGGGCAAAGCATTGAATTCCACTGACTTTACGGAGTCTGGCTTTTTAATTGGACAATTGGAAAAAGATGACTTTATTTCCGGGCAAATTGAGAAAGGATATCTGTGATTGATCCAGTTTAACCATTCAAGATTTCACTATTAGGCCTTTCGTACTCTTTGGTTGTGTGCGCGTGTGCATGTTAGTGTTGGAGATCATATAAGCGACGTGATGAGTGGTTCTGTTCTAGTATCTATCGCAATGATTCTCAACCTTTTTTTTTTTGTAACGGTACACTTTTAACAATTTCAAAATTTGGCTGCACAATATATAACAATAAAATAAGTTAAAAGAATTTCACTTATTTATAATACACTATGTGTGAAGTAGTTTATTTCAATAATTTTCATTGTTAAATAAAATAACATGTAGGACAAGACAACAAAATGTTTATTGACTAAAATTAATTACAAATTAATTATAAGAATACATTTAATGTGAAATTTGAGTTTGATGATTTTTGATAATTTCTTTTATATTGGGTCGTAAAAATGATGAGATGCTACTCTTATTTTTTCATCTACATTTAAAAGTATCGATCTTTTTTTATTTATATTTGTTGATGCCTAAAATCCGAATTCACACAAATAAAGTGTAGAAAATTGTAACATTTTTAAAGTTTTTCGCTATTATGGGATAATCGACTCTAATTTTAATCCAAAATGAATTAATTGACTTTTCCGAATGTTTTGAAATTTAATCTTGATTATTACAGAGCGGGCGGAGAATCAGTTCTTCTTCAATCAAAATTAATTCATATATAAATCCACTTGTTTTTACAAATGGATTACCCCAATCAATTTTTTTTGTATCTAAATTTGGGAAGCAATGAATAACTCTCTTCTCTACTGTTACCAAATTGTCAATAACAATTTTATGAATAGTTTATTTCCATAAAAAAGATGAATGAGATTTGGTTCCAGATTTTTTTCACAGAGTATAATTAATGATTTTTTAAAAAAATACGCCACATTTCCAAAAACTCGACGGCGTACAAAAGTGCCGCTACACAGTGATTAAGAATCACGGATCTATCGTATTAGTTGATTGTAATTCAGAGCTACAAATTATATTAATCGAGTTGACTCAGCCTTTTTTAAACTGGTACAGAATTAAAGAAGTTAAAAATATTTATTAATCTAGGTCGAATTAAAGACTTTGATTTCATTTAAGATCTGTTCTAATTCAGATAGCGATATATTTTAAATCTATTGATGTGTGTCAATTATTACCTTGGCTGAGAAGAATAATTTTATGAGAAAGATTCAATCTTAGTTATGACTTCGCTACATACTGTCTGTTAAAAAATATAGGGTGTATTGTTGGTGTTTAGTGGAATTTTGTATGAAGCAAAAGGATTATGCAGTTAAGATTTAATATTATAGTTCTTATACGTTGTTTTATAATTGAAACCAAATTGGAAACAATATTATACTTTGAAATTTTATCTATATTATCTTTAATACCTTTAATAATTTTTTTAAGGAAACAGATAAAAGTTTAGGATGATATACAAAAATTTTCAGTTTTTTTATATAATGAGTTTAAACTTCTTAATGTCAACTTTTGAGCGATTTAACATGGAAATTTACCAAAAAAATAGCCTAATATTTAAAGGGAACAGATGCATTCTTTGTTTTAGTATAAAATATTAAAATCAGTGTGCACCATAGACATTTTTTAATATTCTTCGATGAAAATAAAACAGTTCTTGCTTTTCCATACGTAGACGATTGCCATAAAAGCACGATTCCTTCTATTCCGTAAATAGAAAGACGAATAACTTTACTCTTCTATTTCTTTTTTTAAAGCTTTTCAGTGCTCAGACATACAGTTCTTGATAAATAGACATTAAACTTAGTTAAAGTTTAAAACCAGGAATTCAGAGGCGAATGAAAATTCTATTGAAGGTCATTCAAGGATGAACCTTGCAATGTTGAGCTATGCATGACGCATATGATAGTACACTGAAAAATATAGTGAGATAAACTTCATTGAATATTAATTCCACCTGTTAAGTCTATACTAAAATTTAGACTCTGGATACGACAGCCTCTTTAAGAATAATTTTTGATGATTTATTTAATTTTGAATAAAATTATTTAAATAAAATGTAGTAAGTAATGCCCTAATATATCAACATTAATTCTTTATCATAGAAAATGAACTCTTTAGAAAATTTTTTTCTCTATGTATTCTATATCAATTGGTTTAAATAAATGATCCTTAGGGAGGCATTATTTTGAAAATAATTTTAAGTATTCTCTTTGCAAAGAGAGAGAGAGAGAGTTTTGATACTAATTCTTTAAATTCTGTATAAATTTTACAAAAATAGTAATTCTAACAGTGTGATCGAAAACCAAAGAATGTTATCAATTTAATTTGATGTTCAGTTAAATTAAATTCTAAAAGAGTTTTCCATTCTTTGATTAAATTGTTTTGCTTCAACTATTCGCTTCTAGTTAAATAGCTCGTTATGGATATCTAAAGCGACATTAATTAGGAAAAGGCAAAGAAAATCCCATCCAACTAAATTGTTTCTAATGTAAGAGGAGACAAATAATTGAAAAATATAATAAAAGTAAAAATTCAGGTTGTGATGAATATTATTAATTCTTAATTTTTAAAACATAATTATTTTAATTATATCACATCACTTTTAATACGATACTTTAAAAAAATTGTCAATAATGACAGGTCATCTCCTTAGGAAGAAGCATTTAATTATTTAACAATTAAATTACGTTAAACATCTCTGTCACTCCTTCCAAAGATTCCAAAAAATCGTAAAGAGAGATATTAAATTAATTATCTCTAATCTCTAATTCTAATATGTATACAAAATAAAAGAGTCATATTCTAATGAAACATATCGTTTGGAAAGATTCTATTCATCGTATTAACTACAAGTTGTCCTTAAATTTTTACTTTAATTGAATACAAGAAAATAAAAATATATTTATTTTGTGTTGAAGGAGAAACTATATACTTCTCTCATCATTAAAATTACAACACCACAAAGGTAATCCATAATGAAATTTTACGCATTGTACTCATACTGGGAAGGAAACATAATTAAACTTACAATTTAAGTGAGGATATATAGATAATCCGAGATTAGTACACGAAATTATTGCCTCCGGAAAGTAAAATTGCCCTAGCCCTGTTAGGCATCGAGTCGAACTAGACTGTATGCTTATTCAGGTATATGCCATATCCCCTCAATCATATTAACTGGAAAGCAATCTTTCAACAATCCATGATTAGATGTGTGACGGATCTGTCCGCGTCCTTTCATTAATCTTCCTGGGAAATCTTTGGTCTATCAATTATTCACAACCAACCCTCTAAAGAAGAAACCGTGATTATTTAAATTATGTCAGCTATGTATAGAGAGTGAAAGTGAGCTATTCTGGCTAGGAGAGAGTGAAAGTGAGGAGATAGGATACAGTAGCTACTGATCAGGTTTTATTCAGTTTTATATTTCAGTTATCGAATAAGTGAAAGAATTAAAGTGGCGATTGGTCACCACAGTGTAATTAGTGATCGGATAAATTGCAAAGTAGATTTGATCTGGAATTGAGTCGTCCAATATTTAAAGTCTTTTCATAGTTCGCGTATCTCGTTATTAATCTACATATTGCTAAATTAGAAAACATCTCTTCTCTTTGGATGTATTTGAATTGTGTTGCTCATTATGTCATCAATAAATAGATTGATTTTTGGATGTAGCCTGTTTCCTTACCTTCCCCCTATGCGAGAACGAGAGAATATCTTGTTCTCCACAGGATGTTTTCAATGGTTTAGAGATCTGAAGATCGTGCTGGTTAGTCCAACTGACATGTCCTGACCTACCTCGAAACAGAGGCGAGTGAGAATACGACGGGTGACAACCCCGTGGTCTTGTGCAAGTTATTGCGTTATATTGTTACTCCAATATCTAATTGAAAGAGCACAGACATTGATTTTACGACCTCAGAGATGTATAACTAGACATTCCAATTACCGATGATATTAGTGTTATTAGTGTTGTGATATTAGTGTTATTAGTGTTGTGTACACAATGGCTGTTTCTACCATCCCACCAGGTGCTGAGTCCGCAGGACGATAGAAAATGAAAGCTGGTTACGAGTGTTCTTCTCGGGATACAGATACGTATATTATGATGTTGTGCACCAGGGGTGTGAAATATAGTGGCTAATGGGCCTCATAGGGCCCACCAAAAACATTTTTGCGGCCCAGCCAATATATCAGCACACAATAACTGTTAACCTATGGGAAAAGTAACCTACGTGCAGCATGACTAAATGAAGTTTAGTTGATACTGCATCGTATCACAAATACACAGAAAAAATTTCACATTCTTACAGCTAAATTTGAAACAAGATTTAAAGAGAGAGAGAGAGAGAGATTTTGTTTATTTTATTCAATTTTCTCAATAAATATAAACTCAGTACTCAACCATATGCAAATAGGGGTGATCCAGATTCAGTGCAACTGAAATTTGAAGGCAAAATTCATTGAAGTGGATGTGCCAGAATTTTACAAGTATTTACCAGCTACGTTTAAAGATGCTAGAAAATTTGCATATGAAATTATTTTCATGTTTGGAAGTACTTATCAATGCTAGCAGTTATTTTCAGTTGGGAAAGGAAATAAGTCTCCTGCTAGAAATAGTATTAATGATACTCATCTTAAGTCAGTTGTGAAAGTAATCTCTACGAAAAAATTTCTCCGGAAATAGGAAATATAGTCGCAAAGAAGAGATGTCAAGATGCAAACATTAAATTTTTGTTGTTCTTTAATATAAATTTATTAAATTGTACATTTGAAACAAACCTACCTTTCTATAAATATTAATTTTTTTGCGATACACCTAGAGTTAATCCTTGTTTGCTTTACCCAAGTTAAAATTTGAGTTTGACAATCTTGCTGTACACAATACTGACACTCGCCCAAAAACGACGATGAGGGTACCTCTCCTATGTACAATTTTGGAAACTTCAGTAATATTCGTGCAGGGCGGTTCGTGCTGCTCTAGACGTCATCGCACAGTCCATACGTAAACTTGTCGTTACAAGTCCACCTTCTTATTTGAGTTTTGCGATGTTTGTGTATGATCCGGACAACATGTCTGTTCTTTGAGGTATTAAGGGTGGGAAGTCGTTATATGGAGCCTGTGTGGAATTCAATATTACCCTATTAAACCTAACGATTCCATACTGTTATGGAAGTCATTGGATTCCGTTCAATGAGAATAGCAATATCGCCGAACGATAAACTACATTCTCAATTAGATATGATTGGATAACCAACCGTTGTATCCCGACATACCTTGGTAGCCATTTCTACTCCTTATACGAGGCATTATGCAATCTTCTCTCAGAAAAATCAACATTCAAATATGATTTCCGAATGAGAAATCCGTCTCGCTTGTCCTTTCCCCCCCAGAATTTGACATTCTATTTCTTTCTCCTTCGTCATTCAAATTCGTTTAAATGTTAATCATTTGCGAATTTGACATGTCGTATGCAGAAAACTATTTGTGTAAATATATTTCTCTAAATTAACGTGAAATTCATTTCAATTAAGGCCGTTCTGAAGGCACACGAAAGCTAATAGTAAGAGAGTTCGCCGTTTAAACGATCTTTCTAGTGACGAAGGCAACATTTAAGTAGAACCACTTTTTCATAAAATCTACGCAGATTCACCTGAAGAAATTTAGAACCAGTTTTATGTAAACCCTTCGCTTCAAATTAGGAGTCTTATTTGACATCTCAAGATCAAGGACGATAATGACTCTGGCTATACTTGCTATGACGATCGAATCACTAAGTGTCGCAATACAATTACGAAATTTTACTCATTTTACATTAAGCAGAATCAGATTAATTTATAGTGGAAATATGAATTAACTATATAATTTGTATACACGCACATAAAAATAATTTTAATTAAATCGTATGTCAAGAATGATTGCTTGTAATAATTCCAATTATTCTGCAAAATGACTTTCGAGTAGTTGTATTTCAAATTCCTGGTAGAATAGGTTCATCAATTGATTGTATCAATTCAGAAGCAATATGAGAGCTATTAGTGAAAGACGGCGTTGTTTTGAAAAGGGTCAAGCGACTAGGATGGCGCCAGAATTGGTAAACCACTCTCCTAACTTCTGCACCTCACCTGTGAATTAAGTAGCCTACTGCTTTTCACTGCGAACTTGTGGCCGGGGTTGTCGAATCGTTGCTTCGAGACTGGGTAAAACTAAAGAAGCGTCGTTTAGAGGAACTGGATTTATCTACTAACTGTTATACTCATATTTCATATTCGTAATAAGGTGTGTGTGAACAAAAGGGTTCAAATTCATCAATATACTGTTTTTGCTTGACAAATATTTTCTATTCAACATTTTTAGTTGAACAGTTACATTGATAGCATTTTTCTGTATCAAAGGAAATTGTACTAATAATTTTAAATGAAAAAAACTGATTCGAATACAAAATTTTTATGAAATATGGATTATAGATACCGGGATAAAATTTTTGCTGTGTTAAATGCACACATTTTTTTGTAGTATTTGAATACAAAAGCATGAATAAGGAATTAAAAAACTTAATTTTTTTGCAAATTTATATTAATACGTATAAAATTATCATCAATGTCATTAAATTCATTGAAATGAATCCAAAAAGTCTCTTTCTGTGGACTCGTGTCCATATATGGATCCATCATTGTTATTTTTCAAAAGACAAAAGAAGAAATTTATTTTTGAACTTAAGTTTAATTTGGGGTTCTGCATCTAGCTTTCATATTAATAATCGTATTATGTCATAAGAATTGGCAAACGAATATTGCTCGAAGTTAAAAACTAAGCTTTTATGGCATCATTATTAAACGAGGTGTGATACAAAAAACGAGACTGGTCCAATAAATCATTGTACTGAAGGAAGGAAGGTTCGTTCTGGGTACCTTCCGTTCCGAACGAATGCGATTACTTTACGGATCACGCCAAAATGATGGTTTTTGCGTGATGTTGGTACTAGTTCATATAGATGTCACATCGCCACATACTCCCCTGCCAGTGTTTCGGCGAATAGGTGAACGAATGATTCCATATTCGTGGCAAGCATGTAAGCATTCGCGTCACTTGGTGCGTTGCGTCATTCGTGCGTTACGGCTTGAGAATTGCGTCATTTATGTGAGACGGCTTGAGAATTACGTCATTCGTGTGACGGTTTGGTTGCTTTTGCTGTGGATAGATGGCGCCACGAATGTGGCGCGCGAAGGGTGCGGTTCATATCACGGCCAGGGTCACCAATGAAGGAAGGAAGGTTCGGTATGGGTATCTTCCGTTCTGAAAGAATGCGAGTACTTTACCGATCACGCCAAAACGATCGTCCTTGCGTGATGTTGGTACTTGTTCATATAGATATCACACCGCCACAGTACGTACAAAATCAGTTTTACGTGATATTATCACCTTCAAAGAAGTTTCTTTCAGCATTCACACACCTCTGAATTCGGTGCTGCAATTTCTGGTAATAGTCCTGGGATGAGGTTTTGACCAGGCTGTCAATAGATTATCCGTGTGTACTTGAATCTCTTGAACTGAGGGAAAATAAGTTCCCTTTTAAAAAGATTTAGCTGTAAAAATATAAAAAAAACTCGCTTGGGGCCAAATCAGGGGAATAAGGAAGATACTCCATTACAGTAATATTTTTTCTGGTCAGAAACTGCTTGACAAATAGGGTCGTGTGACGGGTGCATTGTCTTGGTGCAACCACCATTCATCACAACCCCATTTAGGGTTTTTTCCTAATTTTTTTCACGGAATCCTTTTAATGTTTATATGAAGTAGTGTTGATTAACAGTCTGACCACTGATATGAGTGGGAACTCGCTCATATCACGACTTTTGGCAATGATTTGGTCTCTAACAGCTTACCTTGGGCGTTCGTCCTTACACATTGTCCCTCCCCCCTAAAAAGCCACTTACGTCATTCAAAGATAGGTGCACGAGACGAAGTTTCTACTCCATACGCATCGGTAATTTCTGAAATGTTTTCGCGTATGATTTCTTAAGTGTCGCAAGAAACTTGTTGTTGATTGAACATTTTTCCGGAAGAAAGCAGTTGCACGTGTTCATTCAATGACGCAGTACTCCCAAATTGCGAAATCGACAAAAGCGAAACTCGCTACATGGACAGAAGAGGTATAGGGGATGACGTCACCCAAAAAGTTGTAGCCAACTTCTCTCTGTCGCCAAAAGCCCTCGTGTAGCTGAACAGTGCGACGTTAATACTCACTCCCTGAGATGACACAATTTTGTTCAGTCATTCATTTAATGGCAAAGTTTAAACAGAAAATCTGAGCTACAAAAACTATGCATTCACCACGAATTCTAAATTAAAAGTATTCGGATTCAAAACTACTGAAGAGTACTAATGTGAAACCAATTTTGCCATCGACTTTATTGCCACCAGAACAGCAAATAATAGAGAAATAATCCATGGTTTTACCACTAAATTGAGCAATATTGATAGCGTTTTTTTCTCATTGATGAGGGAGAAAAAAATAAGACAGAATACAATCATAATTAGAGATGGAAGAAACAGAGAAATTTTCCCTATAGGCAGTATAATGAAGAAGAACAATGACTATTGGAGGTAAACCAGAAATTGCATTAAATTCTTTTTTTAAATGTGTATTTTTAAGCCAAATATATGATAATAATCGAATGCTGATATCTGTTGTACAGTTACAAAATATTCGATTATAGTGAAAGTTTTCTTGAAAAAAAAATCGCTCCTCAACCACCTGAAAATAATTAAAAAAACCGACGTTAGTTCAAAAGCTGATAAATTCATGGGGAGAGAAACACTTAGAATAAATATTCATTTGACTTTTGCTTCAAAAAAGCCAAAACTATTTTAGTACTTTATGACATAAAAAAAGTGTTTTAAAGGAAAATTGGATGAGTACCAAACAAATAATTTATTTGGAAAACTGAAATGGAAATTATGGAAGCTCTAATTTAATCCGTGTTTTGGAGTAGGATGTATTAATCATAAGTCTGACAGTTATTAGGGGGTAAATTAATCTATAATGTTACCAATTAATGAGTCTTGGAAAGATTTGAACGCCAATTTCAATTCAGAAAATATATTCTTTAGTGTTATTTAATAAGTCTTTAAAATATTTTGAAATACTGGAAAGGCATGAGCTCTGTCTAGCATTTACATGTTCTAATTATCCTTTTAGTTGAAATTTAATTGATGTTCGGAGTGGGTATAGTTTTTGATCAATATTTATAACTTATAATTAACTACATTTCATTGCAGATGATTAAAGATTATGTAAAAAATACCAATTCAAAATTTGGAAGTTCGTAGTTTAAGTCCCTTATATATGAAATGAAAACATATCTGTTGATTAAAAATGCCTTAAGTTAGTTTTAATCTCTCCAGCAGCTACTTTTTTACAGAGCATAAATTGTGAAATTACACACAGCTCAGTCATTTTCTTTTATCGAATTACTTTTAGTTTACTGCAAAATTTATTTCTTAGTAAAATTTTCATTTCGATTTACGCATAACGGACGTCTTAAAATTTTTAAAGAGTAATAATCATAATACGAAAGCTTGTCAGTATGTGACGCACATATGCTAAAAGAATTAAGCAATTAATGATAATATGACACAGAAAATAAATTATTATCCAATTATTACTTTTACGCATAATTTACATAAATGTTAAAGCCTTTACCTCAATGAGGGATTAGTTTGAAAATCTACCCAGTCTGAACCCTCGAACTACCTTCACTTATGGACGAAGAAATTCTTCATTAGTTCAAAAAGACAAAACTCGGAGGGTGGGAAATCGGCAGTATGACGGTCACTCCAAAAATTCTCAGCCGTATTTGTGCAATCCTTCACGACCTGGTTGCGAAAAGTCTAGGCAACTGTCATCATGCAGCATTTAAATGTGTTTATTTGTAGTACAGCGCTTTTTGTGAATGGGAAGTCACAGTACCGTTAGCTTTGCATAGTACTTAGCAGACATTACAGGGCTCTTATGGGCGGTAACTCCATGGAACTGAAACTTCGCTTGTTATTTATTTCATCTCTCAGAAGACAGCGAGTACCAATTTTTGAGTGAAATTTATATTAACATGAGAGATGGAGTACACTCGATACTAACGTTAGTGGTCACGCGGGGTGACTGAGACACCCAGATCCTTTCTTTGCAAATATTTTTATTGTACATCATAAAAGTCACAATTCCAATGAATAATTTAACTAAGAGAAAGTATATTTACGTACTTTTAAGAACTTTTTAATTTTTCTTTGATAATTTGAGGAAAAATCCAATCAAACTGAACTAAAATGTTTCCAATGTACGTGACTTTAGTAAAGGACACACATCACGGACACTTTTCGCTAACATTACAGGAATGGTATTTGGAGGGAGAGCTGTCGTAATTTGATCAAGTTATTACAGTTTTATTGTCCTTTGATGATTGACAAATAGCACGTTGAATTTTTCTTGCTTGTTTCTCTTTGACGGGGCACAGTGTGTCTTGTTGTACACTTGTAAATTCATACCTTTTTTGATGGAGTTCCTTAATAAGCATTTGAAAAATTTCCTTTCAACTCGAAAGTTTCATGTTCATCACTTTTCTCAAAGTTACTTTCGCTATCATGATTAAAATCCATTATTTCATCAGGTTCTTTCCTTGCTTGATCAGTTTCAACTTCATCCAAAAGAGATTGCACAGATGTCCATTTCCTTCTTTATAATCTGTTCTTTAAAATTATAAACCATAATGAGACGTACAACACAGCAATCAAAACTGTACAAGTCGTTCATGGGGAAAAATGAAGCCTGTTCCTAGAAAATATTTTGGATCAAATGTGGTCTAACGGGGAAATCTGTCACTTACCTTAATCACAGTACCTTAAGATTATAAGGAAACATTTGCCACTCCCAAAAAAGAGGGATATGTATTACAAATACATTATAGCTCCCATGATGACTGTCATATAGGAGGATACTGATAAGGACATTGGTAACAAATAAATAGTTTTCCGAGAATTAAAGATTTCGTGAACCTGGGGGGGGGGACTCTGCCACGCGACTGCTCCTGAGTCAAAACTATTTCATTAATTATCGGTTCTTCTACTATTATTTTGAGTATGAAAAATCTTTTGATAGTACTTTGGCGTTTGATAGACATCAGGAATTAATCACCAAATGTTTCCATCACCGTCGTTGGTCTAGGAACACCTTACGATTGATCTGCTCTCACCAGAATTTAAATTCACTCTGCTGAAGTATAATGCAAATTTAGGATTTACCTTGGTACTTACGAATTATCGCATCATTCGTCAATGTTCAAGATAAGCCGAAGACCCCAATTTCATATGTGTTGCATGCGCCAAATTGGCATTCATGAACTTCATTTCATACATTTTCGCCAACAGGTTTCGATAATATGTAAGTACATTTACTTTCAACAAAGGAATACATCACAAGATGTTTTACAACCTGAAAATTAAGTCGATCGCGATCGACCGGTGGCCTACGACCACCGTCGTGACCGTCGTTAGACTTAAGACAAGCTTACTAAAAGAAATCTACATATGGAACACTGATGCCAGCTAGATTTTAGAATCGTCCTTTCACAGTCGATGCGACTACGTTTACTTAAGCAAATGATTCGATAAATGTGTAGATGACGCATGTACCTTCATTGGAAGCATATGATGAACCTTAACACGTTAACAGCCACTGTAGAGGAAAATTCCCCAGTCGCCGACTGAAGAAAAGAAAAATTAATGCATGATCAGTTCTTCCCGCGCTTCCGCGGAATTGGGTTCTTGTGTATACCATGTCCCACGAACATGGTAGTGAACAAATTAAGTCCATACGTTGGTTTCAGATTCATCAATCCAAGTTCTTCTCTGCTGACTGCATTAAATTCCTCCATGCTCTACGGTTTAGCAATCGCTTATAGTTATTAGAGCATTCAATTTGACAATTTTGTGTTACTTGAGTTTTTGTAGTAAAACTAGTAATCTGTCGTATTTTAAAAGAGGGATACAATGTCGGAAACAAATATTAAAAAAAGGAAACATACAATTTTAATGCAGAGAGAGAGAATGGCTACCTCTAACGCCTTTGGGTCGACCGCAACATCTTAAAAAACATAAGAAGTAGCCCGTACCCTGGAAAAGTCCGCCCACCCCTGTTTTAAAGTAACCCTTTTGCTAAGAATGTAACTTACACAGGAACATCAGAAAATAGATCAATATTTTGAAGTTATAGTAAAAGATTGTACGTGAGATAAAGCACCGAGAAGCCACGAGGTAAAGAAAAGTTTGTTTTACATAAAATAAGTAACTTTGCTATGTGAGAAAACACTTATTTTATTCTTTTGAATTGTTTCTATTTTTAAAATGTAACGTCGTTAGTAAAAAAAATATACATTGTCGGTACTGGCTAATACCTGACCTGTTAGCGGGAAAAAGTGCTTTTTTAAATCTCTGTTAAATGGCACGGAGAAAAACAATAAACTTTAACGAAGGAATTTAGAAATCTTTTTTGACACATTTCTGTAATGAAAATAGCTAAGAATATACTTTCAAAACTATTTTTTGTGCGCTTTTTTAAAAGCTACAGTATTCGTCTAGTATAATTTTTTGTTGTAAATAAGAGTATTATTTTTATATAGATTTCTTTTGTGGAAGTTCTCAGAAAAGAGATTCAATTTTGATATTTTTGATATGATGATATATATTGATGAATAAATCAATTTTTAGATTCTTTGATAACGACATTTTTGTGAGAAATTAAAATATGTATTTTAAGGTGCGTATAATTTCTTTCATATAATTTTTTGATGTAATATGTGTTTGACATTAGAGAAATTAAACAAAAGTGATAGATTTCCTTTCACTATTTTATAAAGATCATAATCAATCAATTCAACAATGTTTGTATCGATAAAATAGAGAAAGAGAATATAGATTTCCTTTAAAGATTTACAAACTTGTCTTTAAAAGAAGACAACATGTTCTTTTTTGAACATATATTTTCTCATTTGACAGAATATTTTAACGCACCTCAATTTTATGATTGTGAGCATTACTACAACATTACATTTCCCCCTACCTATGCAAATAAAACCAATATCTATAGTATTCGAAATGCAATTGCAACAAACATATGGTTTCTTATTTAGTGTCCTCTGTTGGTTAGGGTTTTCAGATTATCAGCAATTAAATATTCTAAATTTTATAAAAACGTCCCTATTTCGAGTTCTACTAATCATTACATACGTGGATACAATAATTATGCTACTACTGTTGTTGACCGATTCCTACTTTGCATCTAGACTTTATGTGGAAAATATTATCTGCTTGACATCTAATATCATTTTGATGTATTTAATGACTCAGCAAAAGCAAAGATTCACAAATTTGCTGATGATTCTTCAGTCCTTATGCCCTCTAGAGTGGACATTGAAAATGAATATTGCTATAATATGCATTTCCTGTTTACCTTTTACGTACGCCTTCATGGTAGTATTGGCTAATATAAACAGCTCGGATGATTTCATGTTTAAATTACTTTGTTATGGTATTGTGGTTGAAAACAAAACCTTCAAATACTTAATAGCATATTATAAATGTTTATTATATTATATATTGCATCCAACTCTGACAAACGTAGTGTCCTCAACGTATTGTATATCTTGTCTAATTTGCTCTATGTCCTTACAAAAGCTTCCTTCGGATATCCAGAAGTGTCCACCGATGAAATTCTCAACAAAAGTGCAAATTGGTTTTTTAAAGAGTCGATATCGTATTATTGCGGTGTTGGAAGAAGTACAAGAAGTCTTTTCGAAAGCCTCTCTCGTCGTCTGCATCGGCAATTTTATGTCATGTTTTTCGAATCTTGGAGAAGAGTGTTGTACTATTCTCCCAAAACCAAATTTCTGACTGCTGTTGAGGTTATGTTTATCTCCACCAGTACGTTAGTATCGCTGTTGTCGATTTTCTACTGCGCTGGACGAATTCCTTTAGAGATGAACGATTTTTCTCGAGTGATCCAGAAGCAATTTGAGAGAACTTTTTTGGGCGTGATTGAAGAAAACACTTCCGTTGTAAGGTTGTTACTTAAGGATAAAACTTTCGTATTGTCCGGTTGTGAAATGATTAATTTTACACGAAGCGGAATTCTGACGATTTTAGGATCAATTTTGACTTATGGACTTCTCATCTTAAGCGTGGATTTGAAGAATGTAAATCATTAATAATAGTTAGAATATGATTTGTTTTTATGAGTGGAACAGATTTAGAAACCTTCTATAAGTATATATTTGTTGTATTTTCAGTTTCGTTTGGAAGAAGAAATTTTAAGTACTTCTTTTCTACTTTTTTTCATACAAGCTGTTACATTCCTTATATGTTGTACATTCATTTAAGGTTGCATTTGTTAAGCGATCTTACGCAATATTGCAACACAACCGCTTTTTTTGTAATGGGAAATTCGTTGTTTCTTAACATAAAATTAAGGCAAGCGTTGTCGTAGTATTTTTTAAATTTAATTATATTTTTATGTATTTTAATATTAGTAATATATTTTATACATTAATTTATTTTGTAAAGAAAATGTTTTCCACCAGTTTTATTAAAGTCTAGCTCCTTTTGTAACTGGAGGGAGAAAGCATGAAATTTTCCTCCTATTTGCGTGCACCGAGTTTTTTTAAAATTTCTTTTTATCAACACTAGAGTGTAGGGTACCCCCCCCTTCTTCCCTGTGGTGCACCAGCTCCCATTCCACAAATTATACAACTGTTCATGCTCATTACTTAAATCATAAAACTTTAAATACAATGTATGTTATAGTTCTATTTATTTGTTTTTTTCTCGCAAAATTCATTCTTGGCTCTTCTTTTCAGTTAAATTCATCCCTGAAGCTGTATCGTCCAACACTTCATTGATAAAGTCCTCAGATTGCGATAGACCCGTGCTCTTGCAGATTCCTGGAAAGTTGAGTATTAAGTTCCGTTGATACTCAATGAGATAACGCTTTTCTTCTCACGCAACGATTGCAATTCAGGCAATCATTGTGATATTTTTCAGCGAGAGCTTGTAATCTTGTAGTATCGCAGCCGCATTGGCGACATTATATGAAACGAAGCACATGGTTGCCAATTCCAGTGTGTACGACACATGGGAAATCGGGGTTGCCAACTTGGCGAGTTATTGTGATCGTTAGCATTGTTAAAATAGAGTACGTAATAAATTTATTACAGTATCATAAAAACTCTTTTTTGTGTAGAGAGACATTAAGTAATACTTTTTTATTAGGCTGATGATTTAGAGCACCGATAAATTAATGATTTAATTTAAGGAACTGACTTAATGTTTTACACTTAGGGAATTAATTTATCCTCTTATTCTATTTAGGAAACTTTTATTATTTCCTAAAAACTTACTTTTCACTTCTCGTCGAAATAACTCTCCACTCTCTGTTTATTATGCTTTCCCTATGGTTGACTTGGAAAAATCAGACTTGTATATATTTGTAAATACCGGGTGGGCAAAAAGTCCGTAAAAACTTTAAAAAATCATAAAATCCGGAGAAATGAATGAAAAAAAAACTATTTGCAGGATCAGCATTAGTATGTCACGGGATTTTTTGTAAGCTAGAAAAAAAATAGTTCAAAAATTATCCGGTAGGTGGTGCTGTTACAAGTGTCTGTGGTGTAAATATGCAAATTAGACGGCTATAAAAACCTTTGCTCTCAATGAATCCACATTCATTTCCCCATTACATACAGTGAATGTGAACAAGGATGCTCAGTGCGCCGGATAAAGCTTTGTTGGTGAAGTTATTTTACATGAACGAGGAATCAGCGACCATTGCCTTGGGTAAATTCCGAGTTCAGAAAAATGTGAAGAGTGGAAAAGGCCCTTTAACACCTGCAGGTCTCTTAAAGTTTGTTAAACGTTTTGAGGAAAGTGGAAACTGGAAAGTTGGAGGATAGAGCATGAACCGGACGACCATGCTTGAAAGAAGCACGTGCACCCTGCATTGCTGTCGAAATGGAAGCGATTGCGTCCGAAGCAGCTTCAGGGACCAACAGTGCTCGTGAAGCTGCCAGACGATTGGGCTTACCACCATCATCTTTCCGCAATATTCTTCGTCGAATCCTCCAGCTGTACCCATACAAATTGCAATCGTGCCATGAACTTTTGCAAGCAGATACCGCACAGAGGGAAGCATTTGCGAAGTGGGCCTTCTCTAAAATGGAACAGGATCCCACCTGCGTTTTTAACATCTTGTGGACAGATGAAGCTCATTTCTCGCTTCATGGTGACGTTAACTACCATAACTGTCCCATTTGGGCGACCTCTAATCCACGTGAGTACACACAGAAGCCATTTCATTCCCCAAAAGTGACAGCATGGTGTGGTTTCACGGGTTCATTTATCATAGGACCTTCTTTGAAACGCAGTGCCCAGTAAATGTATGGATAACGGAAATGGTAAATGCTCAGCGTTATCTAACGCTTCTGCGGGAGACTGTCGTGCCATGTTTAATTCAACGAGGTCAGATTGCGAATGTCACGTTCATGCAGGATGGAGCAACCAGTCACACTGCTAACCCGGTTAAGGAATTCCTGATACAGACGTTCGGGGAAGACAGAATCGTTAGCAGGCGCTGCAGGTACCCATGGCCTCCTCGGTCTCCAGATTTAGCACCGGCAGACTTCTGGTTGTGGGGATATTTGAAATCTCGCGTGTATCTATCCGGTCCATCAAGTCTGTCGGAACTGAAAGATGCGATCCGCTGAGAAGTATCCTCCATACATCCGGACGTGTTGCACTCTACCGTTGCTGGTTTTGTCACTCGCCTGGAATGTCTTCTCCCCTGTGGTGGTGGTCATGTGGTGTAATAAAGTTGTGAAAGTTTTCTGTTCATTATGTATGCATTGTTTCTTTGATTTTCGTACATCAGCGCCACCTACCGGATGATTTTCGAATTATTTTTTTTCTAGCTTAAAAAAAATCCCGTGACATACTAATGCTGATCCTGCAAACAGTTTCTCTTTTCGTTCATTTCTCCGGATTTTATGAATTTTTAAAATTTTTACGGACTTTTTGCCCACCCGGTGTATTGGCTTTTCACGATGGTTGTCACTGCTTTCACTGACGAGCCGCACTGATTGCCCTACAGGGCTGAAGGGGTCGGGTGTTCTGTATTCCTCTAAATCCTGACGGGTGATCCCGGTCCTTTGTATCAATAATAAACTAAAAAAAAGGAATTGATTTAATTTATATTTGGTAACTGCTGTGATTCTGAGATGCTGCTGCGATTTGAGTGAAAGAAGAATTCAGTTGAAATCTTCTTAGTCACATTGACAAAAAGTAAAAGAAGTCAAATTCTGCGCAGTCAAATGTACAGAAAATATTTCGTGTCGTTCAAATCATATTCAAGATTTTCCTCTGTTAGAAATCAAAATCACATTAATTGATACATTAATTCAATGCAGTTAATTTCTTAAACCCCAGATTATTTTTGCATAATTTTTTCTTTGTAAGTATTTAACTGCCCGTTTATTCTAAAAAATCCATTTTATTTTTTTATTTATTGCTCCTCTTACCTTCCAGACCACACCAACGGGAGAACATTTGAATCCCGACAGATTTAACGTGCATCTGCCCCTCTACACGATGGATCTTCAGTGACACTGGACTCGAACTCATGAAACGCCGGCCACGAATACGTTACCTTGACTACTAGGATACCGCGGCCACTAAATGGCTCTTGAAAGGAACTTAATTTTTTCTTAATTTTCCATTAAATGTTTAAAAAAATGATCGAAACGCTTATCGACATCAAAATTTTCTTTTAAAAGATGACTTATGTTACGTTAAAGGTCTTATAGTATTCTTAACATGTACGGCAAAGTAAATTAAAATAATTATTCTCAACTCCACACATTTTGTCACCGAAATCAAGCTTTAATGAGAAACATTTAGTGACTGCTAGCAGTGTTCAGTAACACATGTGATGAGTACAGTAGCGTACTATCTCTTTCTCTCTCGCTCGCACGCTCCTACTTAATTATAGTATATTATACACTTAAGCATACAAACTTTTAAACTAAAAAATTAAAATAAAAAAAGTTTGTATTTATTAAAAATTTAATGTAATTTACTCATTATTAACATTAATTTGTGGTCCAAGTGTCGCCTACCCATGCATCGTATTTAGTAACTGAGATATGTGCATGCAGTTTTTATACAAATTGTCGATGTCTAGACCTTATGAAATGACCTTCAATTTCATTTCATTTTCTCCGTTTAATTTGTTTTTGTAGACACTCACGTTGAGAAATATTTTTCACTTACATACATTGTTCTAATTGGCATTAAAATGTTCATAGCTTTGTGAGAAATCCTATGTATTTCGCTTGAATTTGCATTTAAAAATTTAGGAACTGTTCTTGCTTAAATTTAGATTTTAACGTTGAATCTTATGATATGTCAATAAGTTGTTCCCTCTCCTTTATAATAGGTGTTTTTTTCCATATGAAAAAAGGGCATTTTTCATTATAAAATTACTTAGTTTTGCAAAACATTGTACAAACGATTATGAAACTATTTCGTCAAACCCAGTATAGTAAAAATAACAGAATACTCACAATCTAGCAGGTAGTACATATAGAGAAAAATGTGCTTTAATATTATTTTATTATATTATAATAAAAGTTTAAAAAGTATTCCAAAATAAAGTTATAATATGCATAAATAAAGATTTCGGTTTTAAGGGCAAGGATGAGCTTCGGAAACTTGTAATACAAACTTCACAGAAAACGTGAATCCATTTTGTATATACAATTATAATTATCTTTTCGAATTTATATTGTGACTCATGGAACCCAAGGCTCCTTGGAACACAGTCTGAAGACCACTGGTTTATAGCACTGAAGAGATTCTAAACAGAAAAAAAAATGGAGTGAAGAAAACAATTTTATTTATTAAACATTTAGAGTTCCTAGAATATTGTTTTGAGTGAAAAATTAAAACTTTGGTAAATTACTAAGATACATTTTCATAGTGTTTTTGCTTTTTTTCGTGCTATATTCTTCATGCTTGTTATTTAATTATAAGTCTACAAAACAAAAAAAAATATCTTCCATCATTATTTCTTCTGCTTGTTTATCAAACAATACAGTTAATATAAGTTTATAATTCTTCCCCTTGTATTCATTGTTAGGTTGCTGGAGTGAAAAATTTGCTTCAAGTTTAACACAGAAAATTTATTTATAAATTAGGTTAACAAGAAAAAGTATATTTTTTTCACTTGAAAAAAATATACTTTTTAGTTTATTATTACAATTGGTTTATTATTAAAAGTTTACATTTGATTTAGTCAAACAATCTACGAAACTTATTTAAATGAGCCAATTTGTGATAAGTCTTGAAGGGAGACACTAAATGAGATCCCTGATTACCCGAGATGGTTTGCAGTTGCTGACTTCAGGCTGGAAACCGGCACAACTGCCTTGCGGATCATCTTCATCAACGGTTTTGAAACTGTAGTTCACGGACGCACGAGGATTTACAGCGCCTTTCTAGAAGGTCCGTGAAGGTTTCTTGTTTAATACTAAGGTTTCCCTCTGTTAAAGGCCTCATGGGAAAAATGAAAGATGTGAAATCCTAGACTAAATCACTCAACTGAAAACAGCTACTGGAACATGTAGCAGAAAAATAGCTAATAGAAATTTCCACAGATAGAGCTTTGAAATTGGCTTACAACAATGTCTCTTCTAGACTTAGGTGGTCTCAATTACAGGAAACGTTTACCGTGTTCAAAAGTTCTAAGAGTTCTGATGCTTTTTAAAATTGCTTATTTATTTTAAGCATTTTCAGTTCTTTATCTTTAAAATAAATACAGAAATACCTTGGAAAACATAGAACTAGAATTGAGACTGTAGATTTCAAACATTACATCTGTTAAAATTGCCCTTGTAAAATAAACGCATCACCATTTTTCTCATTAAAAATTATAAATAAATCAGTTACTTATTTAAAATTAGGAATATTTTTAATTATATGTTTACTGTTTACTTAAAGAGAAAAAAAATAAATGTTGAAAAATTTATATGAGTAGCAGAGGTAATCTTAAGTTTATCGAAGAATCTTTAAATCACTTAGACATGTGTTGGGAGCCAGGGAGGATTGCTTAAAACCTAGGGGGTCCAAGATGTCAGGCTGATGTATAAGGGGGAGGGGATCAGGGGATCAAAAGTTTAAGAACCACAATTGATCTACATGGATTAAAAGTAATTCACTCTCCGAACTGTGTTTTGTGCAGGGATAATTCCCAAATGAATGCTGAGCACCTGGAAGTTTGCCCTGCTGTCTCTGCAGCTACGATAGATACCGGAATGCTAGAGAGCAGTTACAAGATGTGCAATTTGACTTTCTAATGGTGTTTATGCTTCTGTTTTTTTTTTATTCCTTGATTTATTGATTTTAATTTGTTGCTGCTCCTTGGGTTTTTGCGCGGAGTGTTTTCAATCTACCTAATGCAGTGCTTCTCAAACTTTCAAAACTGGCGCCCCCCTTTTCAATCACAATTTTTATCGCGCCCCCCTTATACATAATAATGTACTGAATGCAATAATAATGCACTTTGACGATAAAGCAACACTATTTATTATAAACCGTACAAATTCATGACATAAGTGTTACATTTTGTATGTGTTACTTTTAAGCAAAAAAAAGTTAAGTAATAGGATAATTACGAAGTTATTTTTCCTTTCTCTGATTTTTAAATCGGAACAGATCACAAAATGCGGTGGCTGCTTAGAAGACAAAATATAGATATCAGCTAAATATAGAAAAGGAACTCAGAGGGTCAATTTCTTATCTTAAAACTCCTTTCAGAAACTTTGCTCTGTAAGACAAGCCCATGGAAGTAGCTAATAATTATTAAACTTGTTCTTAATTTAGTATTAATTAATTAGTCCTAAAATACTCTGTGCACCATCCATACATTAAAAGCAGTGTGTCTCAAACTTTCAATACTGGCGACCCAATTTTCAATCATAATTTTTGTCTCGCCCCCCTGTACAACACTAATGTATTTACTGCAATAAAAATGCACTTTGAGAGAGAGTTACAATACGATCTTAATTATAAACCGTACAAATTAATACGATAAGTGTATTAAATTTTGTGTATATGTAACTTTTAAGTAATATATATTTTAAGAAAATTACTTTAAATATATATTACTTAGAGAATTATATGTTATTTTTCTTTCTCTAATTTTTAAATTGGAACAGATCGCAAAATGATGTATTTAATTAAAGATTTATTTCCTTCAGCATTCATTTCTCAAAGTACAAATGTCATTAGAAAAATAGTCTAGTCAATGTCGCTCTCTATCATATCCATCACATCTGGCATTATAGGGTACGTTTGCATGAGTCTGGGCAACCTATCGGACGTCTGCGCAAAACATGTAAAAATGCTTTTCCTCGTACAATTCCAGTCAGTTTTGGTCGTCTTAATACTTCTATAGCTATTGAATCTATCTTGAATGTACATTTTTTAATTTTCACGTTAATTGTAATTCATGGTAATTAAGTATTTACGGCAGTAGATTAAAACAAAATCATACATACATTTTTAAGTCGTAAGGAAACATTCGATGATAATAAAGGATCAACAAGTACACAGACGAGCATGATTCCGAAAATTAAATCAAGGAAATATTCTCAAAAATACTTAAATTTTAGATTTACCACTACTGAAGTAAATGAAGGAAAAAAAGCCCCAGCTCGATATGTGTTAAAACTTACAAATCTGTAGAACAACATGTGAAAGTTGTTTTTAAAACATGTAAAATCATTTAGCTATGTTGGCAAAGAATTTTAAAAAGTATTTTCTGGATGAGGACAACTTGGTAGCAAGTTACGAGTGGATTAGGGATCTATTTGAAGATACTCCAGAAGGGCTCTCAACTTCCGAAGAAGAAATCTTCATAGATTTCACATCCAGTGAAAAATTAAAAGGCAATTTTGTATTAAATCGCTCTTTGAATTTGGAGTAGAGGTGGATGAGGAATTATCTGTACTGAAAACAAACGCACTTCGTATACTATTACCATTTTCAACATCCTACCTTTTTCAAACCGGATTTTCTGCAGTGGATGCCTTGAAGACAAAATATAGATCTCAGCTAAATATACAAAAATAACTCTTTAAGTGTCAATTTCTGATATTAAACCTTCCTTTGAAAAACTTTCCTCTACAAGACAAGCCCGTGGAAGTCCCTAATAATTATTAAACTTGTTCTTAATTTAGTAATAAAATTGATTGATTGAATATTAACGTCGCACTGTTCAGCTGCACGAGGGCTTTTGATGACGGACCACGTAATTTTGAACCATGGTCAAGTGATGTGGATGACACCTGAGCTGGTACCCCTCTCTCCTAACTACCACACCACACCAACGGGAAAACGTTTCAACTCTCAACAGATTTAACGTGTATCGCTGCCCTACACGGCGGGTCTTTAGTGGTACTGGGCTCGAACTCGTGACAAGGCAAGCCACGATCCGATACCTATAACACTCGGCTACCGCGGCCAAATTCAGTAATAAGAAATTATTTATAAAATACCTTCTTCAGTACTGATACATCAAACGTATACTGGCTGAAACACCGACTCTTCGCACGAGTTCATTTTTTAAAAAAATAAAACATTATTCTTGATATAATAGCTGAACTGTAAGGAGAGTAAAACTTTGTGCACGAGACATTGTATACAAAAAATGTAAAATGATTTTTTTTTAAAGATAAATGCTATAATTGTAAATAACTGTTTAAAAGAACTGTAATTTTAAACCTCACACAATTAGCATTTAGAATTAATGTTAAATTATGAAAAAGAATATAAAATTCCTATGAAGAATAATTGTGTTACTTTTTAACATTTAAAGCGAGAAGACTTCAAAATGTTTTAACCCGGGAGCAGGCGCGTACTCGATACTAACATTAATGGTAGTGCGGGGGAACTCAGTCACCCCAATCATTTGTTTAGAATTATTTTTACTGTACACGATACAAATCGGAATTCTAGTGTGAATATTTTAATTTATAGAAAGTATACTTACCTTCTTTCAAGGACTATTCAATTCTTTGATGATTTGAGAAATAATCCAATAAAACTGAACTAAAATGATTCAAAAGTACAAGACCATAATAAAGGACGCAAATCAGACACTTTTCAATTATCCTACAGAAATGTTAAACCAATCAATTCTTTTCCAAATATCGCAAAACTCAATTATTTACAATTTCCCTAAGCGAAAAGCAAACGCATAAAAGATGGGAGGGAACTAATATTGATAATAACCATACCATAAGATTGAAGGTCAATCAAATGATTAGCAAACGTACTATGCAGCCTGGCTGAAAAGTGAATCATGACTTCCTTTTATTTTCTACAACTAATGTACAGTATTTCAATAATAATTACAGTGGTGAATTGTTTATCTTCTTAGAATTTTTCTCAGGGTCTGGGTTTCGTTTTTTCTTTTAACGAGTAATATTTTATGTTAAAACGTAATAACAAAGTCTCTCATTGAGGAAATACAGCAAATAAAACAAAAAAATTTTTTCTTTAATTTGGTTTTGGGATCAAAGATAGCTATTTGATGACGGAAAAAAACCAGATAATAAACATAAATTATGTCAGTGTTGTGTGTATTTTTTATTATGGAAGAAAGCATTTTGTTTTACTTCTCTTTCCGGTTATTTTTTTAAAAAAAAATCTTTAAATTTTCGATACGCTCGCGCCCCCCAGGGGCCGCGCCCCACACTTTGATAAACACTGACCTAATGAGCTGCTGCTTGAAATAAAAACATTTAATTAAATTTTTTTTAAAAATAACAACATTGAATTGTAGTTAATAATCCATGCTTTTAGAATAAAAATCTTTCATATCTCATGTCTGCGTTACTGTGTTATATTTATGACCGAATGAAAATGTGTATTGTATCCTCACCTAAATAATAAACAATTTGATGGTCATTGAGGAAAATACCTTGAAGGTAAAAATATCAAGTTAAGGTTAATTAAATCCTTCCGACTAGAGATAGAATAAAATTCTTTTATTTTTCATCTCTTACCGAGTTTTAGTAATTTCTTTCTAATATTTTTCTTTTAATGATTAAAATAGCAGGAACAGACATCTACGAGTATCTGTAATCTAAAATTGTAAAATTTAATGAAACATACAGTAATTTTGAATGCTGTGCTTTATTTATATGACCAAAGGAAATTCTGTATTTGTTCCACTCATCTAAATAATAATTGTTCGTGATCAGCAATTAGATGATTCGTTTTCTTTGAAATAAATTACTCTGCTTGCCACCGTAAATGCAACACCTTGAAGAAAGCATGCAAATAACATGAAATTTACAACATGCATTAGCGGAGGTGAGATATGCAAATGATTAGAATTTCAGTGCAGACACATATCACGCGCGCCTGTGGTGCAACCTCAAAGCGCTATTTAAGGCTAGGAGATTTCGACGATTTCAAGTTCGGTAGTTGTGTTTTTCTTGTGTTTTTTTCAAAAAACGATCAGTTATGTCTCGTAGAAAACAGCGATCATCTTTTGATTAAGTATTCGAGTTCGACAGAGGAAGGATAGTGGCCTACCGAGATTGTGGATTATCTTTCAGGTAAATCGGTAGTCGTGTTGGATGCAGGAGGGTACGACGGACCAACGTGGTCGATCGCATCCAAGTATTATATATTGTAAGTATCTGGACTAAACACCTATCGAAAATTTTTTTATTAGTAGCTGAATTAAAAAATCAATTGATTTCAAACTAACTTAAAAAAATGTTTTCGATAGGTGTTTATTCCAGATACCAACAATATATAGTTTGAAATCAATTGATTTTTTAATCCAGCTACTAACAAAAATTTTTTCGATAGGTATTTAGTCCAGATACCAACAATATATACTACTACAATAGTCAGAGGTAGAATAGGTATGCTAACAGAAACTAAAATGAGCACTGTTGAGCATTCTTTACCAGTGTAGCATTTGTGTTGGATGCTTCATTTATGGTATTGTGAAAAAATCTAAAATATTACTAATTTCAGAAATACTCATCTCCATTTTTGTAATAAAAAAAGTTGTTGATTAATTACATTTTTTATATAGTTTTATAATGAAAAAATTGCAAGAAATTGAAATAAATATATTTTTTGAAATTTCTATGATTGTTAAATAACACAAGATCTTACATATATTATGGTATATACAAAAAATAACAACAACGTTTATTATATTAGTTATTTAAGTGTTTGCAAAAATTTCAAATTGTGTGTTCATAGTTACTTAGATACGATATATTGAAAAAATATTGAAGCACGATTAATTTCAGAATAATTCAAAAGACAATTACTTATTAATCTAGGGAATTTTCGGAATAATAAAAAAATCCGCCAAAAGTTAAAAATGCTCAAGGAAAAAGATATTGCATGAATAATCGATAATGCGGAAGAAATCTTCTCATTAATTAGTCCAAAAGAAAGCATTATTTAATCCTCAATAGCTTAAAGAAAGTTAGAACTTTTCGAGACACCGCATTATTTTAATGAGAGAAATACTCCTTAGTTGCTTTTCCAATTTAATTTACAGAATATTCGTATTCTTATTATTTTAATTAGAATAATGAATTTAGAATATCGTCGTTACTAATTACATTGCTGGGAATAGCAGTACTAAAGAAGACCATTAAGGGACACTTAAGAACGTTGCATAAATGAAATGCCTCAAATATCTCAGAAAATCAAATAGAAGGTTATTTTATGAATTAAAGCACACGTTGTTTTTGCATTGAGTTATGAATTTTTATCCTTTCCTGCGAGGATCTAAAGGCATCCATAATGATTCCAAATTGCAAATAACTTAATTAGATAAATGACAATAACACAGTTAATTATGTATTTGCTTATTTATGATTGAATAAAAAAAACAGTTTACTACTCCTCAAATAATCAAAAATAAAATTTAAAATCTCAAAACAGATAATTGAAAGATGTCCTTCGAAATGTTTTGAAGAAATTACTTTAAGTGAAAATGACTATATATTGCTATAACTGGTCCATTAATTGTTATATATATTATATATTATATTATATCTGGGTGGATAATATATATATATATATATATATATATATATATATATATATATATATATATATATATATATATATATTATCCACCCACACCAGTTGGAGCAATAGAGAATATTATCTGGAACAACCAACATTCACTGTAACTGTGACTCCGGCAGACATGGTAAAACTGAGAGAAAAGCCACGTAGAAGGGTAATGAATGTTTTTCGCATATAGTTCGTCAGTTTGAAGACATCTGCTTCAAATTTGAGTTGCAAGAATCCACCCGAAAACATTACTTTAATTAATATCTACACTATTAAAATTCAAAGGTAAACAAATGTATATGCAATTATAAGACTAAGTGTATGGTCTCACGAACCGCACGACGCAAAACTCGCCGAATGTACCAAAAGATTGGGAATGATCGAAGGAATCCGTTTTGACTATTTATATTCCAAAAGTGCAATTAGTTAAGAGGATATTTAAAAACCTTAAAAAGCCTAATTATTGCTATTTACTTCGTCACGATATGGTACAAAAAAAAAAAAAAAAAAATTTCTTACAAAATTATTATATTTCCTATTTTTTGCGATTTTTTTCTAAAATGATTCAAAATCGGTAAGTTTTTATGAAGATGATTTCTAAATCGTTCCGATTGCATTTTCTTACACGTTAATGAAATGATATTCTACACTAATAAAATTCATGATCTTTTCTTTTAGAATCAGTCATTTAAAAATAAAATGTCAAAAACTTTTTTTTTCAATTTTTCAAAAAATACTCAAAATTTTATTTAAACACTTAATAATTTTTTAGATATAAAATCTCATGAAACATTTTTATCCGTGTATAGAAAGATAATATCTGTAATCAGTACAAAGAGGGAAAAAATTGCTTAAAAATTACGGTTTAAAAAATATTGTGTTTTTCGTTCTTTCCCTGGTTTAAAAAATATTGTGTTTTTCGTTCTTTCCCTTTTTACCGAGAAATATTTAAGCATTATTTTTGTTACATTTTTTGTTTCAAAATTAGCGTTGTTTCCAACCAATATATGAAGTAAATATTAACGTAAAAATGAAACCCGAATTTTTTTTTAACTTTAACAAATAACTCAATGATAAATCGAATATGTTTTCCTTTTACTTCAATGGTCTTTTATTTCTTTTTTCCCTAGGATTTCATGGATTGATCGCTTAGAGTGCTAGATTCGTAGCTTCTTTACCCGAGTTCGAAACAATATTATCGCTTAGTTTTTATGAATTTTTTTAAAGAATACTCAAAATTTTATTCGTGCAATCAATGACTTAGCCAGCAATTTTGTAATTGGAAAAATAATTTATTTCGTTAAGATACAGTATGTTTTTTTTTCTTACAAAACAACGATATTTTACATATTTTATGATTTTATATAAAATGAATAAATATCGATGCGTTTAATTGAAGATGATTTTTAAAAAACTCATACCTTGATCTTTTACCGTTAATGATTTAAAAATTAAAATGTCGAAATCTTTTTATTACGAATTTTTTTTGATGCAATAATTCATTACCTTTTGTGCCCCTAGAAGGCTGCACGTGTCAAACTGCTTCAGAATCTGTGGATGTTCACTTACTCGGGGGAATTAATAGTGAGAGGGGAAGGGGAATTTCCTTCACAATATGTTATGCATTTAGAAATGTTCGTGCACCACCGGGAAGGGGGGAGGGAATGATCTTGTCTGACAAAGAAAGGAAGCGAAAAAATATCGAAACAGGGAATTTTAATATATACTCTCGATAAAAGCCCTAGCAACGCATGGCGAAGCGGAGAAGGGGGAGGGAGTGGAAGTCATTTTGAAAAAGAGTATTAGAAGTGCCGATTTTTTGAAGGAAAGGGAAAATTTATAAGAGTAGAGAAAATCCGTTCAACGCCAGACCATGCAGTTTGTCTTTTTAACTAATTGCGATAATGGAATATAAGTGGTCAAAACAGGCATTATCATCGAAACTAAATGTGTATACAAAATTTCAGCTCAATCGGTTGAAAACATTAGCTTAAAAATTGAGTGGCAAGATTCCACCCGAACTTTTTACATTGCAAGTTAAATAAAAAATTGTAAAATATAGCATACTCTCTGTACGTATATGCTGAGTGAAAAAGTATAGCAAAATATCTCGCTCTAGAAAACAAGCAAATTTCAAAAAAAATTTACACGAAAAAATAATAATGGGAGGGGTGGGGTATCGATCCCCGTATCTCTCGCATGCTAAGCGAGCGCTCTACCATCTGAGCTACGCCCTCGTGCGACACCCATGTTATTGTAAACATGCTCGCCTTAACACCTGAGCAAGATCGTTACAGTAACTAGGTCAGTTAAAAGTGTTACGGTAGAAACTAGAATCGAGTAAATAGATATCATAGAATGTTTCAAAGTAAATAGAAGTAGCTTGATAGATCTGCCTTTCTTAGTGTTCCCTGTAGAACAGCAAAAATGTAACATACTTTGTACGTATGATGAGTGGAAGTATTGTAAAATATCCCGATGTACAAATCAAACGAATTTCAAAAATATTTTACACGAAAATAAATAATTGTGGGCGTGGGGTATCGATCCCCGTACCTCTCACATGCAAAGCGAGCCCTCTACCATCTGAGCTACGCCCCCGGTCTACACCTTTGTTATTGTAAATATGCTCGCCTTAACACCTGAACAAGATCGTTGCAGTAACTAAGTCAATATCAGGATATAAATCGCCAAAACATGTATTGTCATCCAAACGAAACCTGTATACAAAATTTCGGCTAAATCGGCTTAAGACATCAGCTTCAAAATTGAGTTGCAAGATTCCACCCGAACAAATTCCTTTAATTAATATCTTTTTAACTAATTGTGATATCGGAGTATAAAGGGTCAAAACATTCATTGTAGTCCAAACTAAACGTGTATACAAAATCTCAGCTCAATCAGTGAAAGACATCAGCTTCAAAATTGAGTTGCAAGATTCTATCCGAACATTTTACATTGCAAGTTAAATAACAGCTTGTGTGTAAAAAAACATGACTTACTTTGGGAAATATATTTCGTAAGCACGTTTATTTTTTTTCCAAAATTTTCATTGACAAAACACATTAATGTACTTTCAAATTAATAAAAAAATTGCGACAAAAATTATTTACAAAAAGAAATAGCAAACTAATATGAAGATTGAGTGTGGAAATCCTCGAAAGGTGGAGAAACGCAAAGTCCTACATTCTTGATTTGCAAGCATAAAATGTTTGTTACGTTTTTTTTTTTTATTTACACACGGTTTGTAAATATACATTTTGGCTTTTTTCACCCTTTTTGTTCAAATTAAGGTTAGGAAAATGTCTTCAAAACAATAAAAAAAATAACCTGAAGTTTAGGTTTTTGAAATAAGAAAAGTAGGCGAAATATATCCGAAAACAACAAACACAATCTTAAGCAGAACTGACGATAAAACACCGCATGCTGTAGTAAAAAAATAAGAAAAGAGTATTCGATGAGTTTTTTTTATAAGAAACGCGAATGTTTCATCTCAAGAGGAAAGTTTATGAGCTGAGCTCTGTTTGTTGACCTTTCAATTACCACCTCCCCCCCTATTCAACTGATGTGCAAAATATCAAATCCAGGCAGAATACAAACTGACTGAAGGTCAGGTTACTCTAGCAACGTTCGATTCCAATATAATGGACATAGGTTGCCATCTAGGGGTCAATAAAAAACGTTCCAGCTGAAAAGGTATATTTGCACCGCCCTTCCCTCCACAGTATCTTTGTAAAATGCATATTTGCACCACCCGTTCAAGAGATGCGTCCGTGAAGAATGCATATTTGCACTACCCGTCGCGAAGGGGTTATTGACCAAGACGCATGGAGATAACTTTTATGTCACCGCTAATGATCCAACTGTGGTTGCCATATTCTATTCTGTTGAGAACGAGAGTCAGAATTTCTCTCTCTCCCTAATGTTCCTTTAAATTGCGCCTCATGAGATGCATTCTTTCTTCCGTGATGATAAAAGACAACTTTAAGGCTCTTTTCGATGATTCTGTAAATTATCTCCATATACTTTTATATCGTTGGTAATATTGCATTTTCTCATCAATCAGGAAACATTTGAATACTAGACCAGGTTTTTTTCTATCTCAAAGAATACTCAACAATTTTTTTTTCTCGATTCTTGTACCAATTTTTTCTTTCAATCTAGAGCCCAAAGATTCTACTGTCTCTTTAGAAAGGCCCATATCTCCAGTCAGATGTATCAACCTGATAGAAGAACTGAATTGAATAGGCTCCTGAGAGTTTATATTCGATATTGGAGCCCTGGACTTGTGGCGAAACTATTGATTAAGAATATTGCACTGGAAATATGTCACAGAGTGGACTCGTTAGAAGGAAAGTCAACCACGGAAGGAAAAAATTGAACGCCGAAAGAAGTTTTTAGTAAATATTCATAAAATCCAAATAAATTTGGATTTTTCAGAAAAATGTTACGCGATAGAAAATGTTCATCCTTATTTTTGAAATTAGCGTAAAAAATACATAAAGAAAAGCCATTAATTCTGTTGTATTTTTCCCATCGCAAGCTTGTGTAATTAGAATTTTATCGTTGCAACGGAAAATCTATTTAAAAGCTTAGAGTCTCCACACACACACATACTACTTTTATTCTACATAAATGAATTTTTTTACATTTTTTTGTTGTATTTAATCCCGTTACTATTTATATAACCTTTCACTTCATAAAATATATCTCCCTCAAACCTCAATCTAAAAAAGGGAATGAATTAAATATCATAATTAAATCTGTATAAAATTATATTTCTATTATGAATTGTATAGCATTGTTATTATTGAAAATCACCTGTTGTACTATTTTCCATAGAAACAATCTCTAAAACATTTCAAGGTTGTTAGAGGACAGGTAATTATTGGACAAAATGTTGTCTCTCTATAAGGATAAGGTCGTAAATTATGTTAATGATTTTTAATTTATACTTATTTATAACACTGTAAATCATTAAATTTTGGGGTTTCATTAATAAGATACCATATATAAATGAAACTGGAGCAATTTTGTGGGAACAATAAATTACACTAAAAAGTATATTTATATTTTTGGTTATTTAATTTTCGAAATTTCTTATCTATTTTTCTAACAAATGAGATTCTGCCACACTTAATCTGAAATATATTCCGAGTTTTCTATACACATACGGTTCAAAGCAAAATCGTTCCGTACCAAAATTTATTTCTTGTTCATACCTCTGTAAATTACGTGGTGCTTTGAAAGCGAATCTTTTTCATTTATGATCATTTATTTTACATTCCTTGGTATGTCTCACATTTATGATGAGTTTTTTTTATTTCAGCATCATTTTGCTTAATGTGCAAGAATTTTGCCACAAACATTTTTTTCATACTGTAATAACGATTTCGATAGAAATGTAAGCAAATCATGTCATGAAGAAAGATGGGGTTTTCTGTGTGGAAAAATGTTAGCATTCAAGAAAATACTTTTTTATCTGAGGATTCAAGCTTTGACTGATTTTCTTTTTGTATTACAGCAGATTTCGGGTAAGATTTCCCGGAAAACGGTAATCACTTGATTTTATTTGTACTACGACTGCCATATCCATTTAAGTGTTTTTGTCTCATTTCTTTTTCTTTTTTTAAAATCAAATGTGTATTATTGTTGTGCTTTCAGGTTTTATTTTCTGTTGTCTATTGTTATCTTTTACTCCTTCTTATTAAGAAGAGTAACTAAAAAAATAATATTATTTTTTAAATAACGGTTTGCTTTCCCTATTTCTGTTGTAATATTTGAATGGATTTTTTTATACACATAAACTTGATTACCATTACCTTATTTATTCGAATCTAAACCGCACTATTTTTCCATCGTTAATGGTACTGAAAATCGAGTGTGACTTGGAATCGAAGGTAAAGCACTTGTTGCAGAGAGGAAATTGAGTTTTCACCCCTTTCAAAAGGAAAAAAATGTAACCGTTCTTTCTGGCCACTCACATCGATTGCTTATTCCTTTACGCATCTCATTTCCAATATTCAGTCTCTCCTAAACATCATTGTCTGCTCATATTAAGGTCATTTTTTTGTGTGTACACTTTCTTTTAATTACATATACATCAAAGATATCGGTAAAAGAATCAAGCCCAGTTTACTATGAAACAAGTATGAAAAGGAAGCCAATTTTATATGAAGAAAAAAAAATGGAAACAGAGCAGCGGCTATTGAAAATTCGACAAGAATGAAACAAATATACGTTGATGGCCTAACAAAATGATATAAATTTTGCTTAAAAAATGTTTAAAAGTATTTAGTGACTGTTTTATAATCTTCTATAATAAAGGGTGTTTTTTTAGAGGTATAGAACTTTAAATTGCAATAAAACAACGATGTATTATTCGATTGACATGAATTTTTTTTATTCGAAAGATAATCTTGTAGCATTACATTTTAAATATGATTTCTAGCATAGGACTGCCACGGCTGGCTCGGATGTAGTCCAATCTGGACG
This sequence comes from Trichonephila clavipes, assembly GCA_019973935.1. Taxonomy (NCBI): domain Eukaryota; kingdom Metazoa; phylum Arthropoda; class Arachnida; order Araneae; family Nephilidae; genus Trichonephila; species Trichonephila clavipes. The sequence continues at coordinate 64,488 of BMAU01004994.1, read as the reverse complement.
TCCAATTTTCGATGACTTTTTCCAACATTTGTGGCCGTATATCGGCAATAACACGGCAAATGTTGTCTTCCAAATGGTCAAGCGTTTGTGGCTTATCCGCATAGACCAATGACTTTACATAGCCCCACAGAAAATAGTCTAGCGGTGTTAAATCACAAGATCTGGGAGGCCAATTCACAGGTCCAAAACGTGAAATTAGGCGGTCACCAAACGTGTCTTTCAATAAATCGATTGTGGCACGAGCTGTGTGACATGTTGCGCCGTCTTGTTGGAACCACAGCTTCTGGACATCATGATTGTTCAATTCAGGAATGAAAAAGTTAGTAATCGTGGCTCTATACCGATCACCATTGACTGTAACGTTGTGGCCTTCATCGTTTTTGAAGAAGGATTCCACCAGCCCATAAAGCGCACCAAACAGTCAGTTTTTCTGGATGTAACGGTGTTTCGACATACACTTGTGGATTAGCTTCACTCTAAATGCGGCAGTTTTGTTTGTTGACGTAGCCATTCAACCAGAAGTGCGCTTTATCGCTAAACAAAATTCGCTTGTGAAAATCGGGAACAACGGCAATTTCGTTTTGGGCCCATTCGACGAATCTACGCCTTGCTTGATGATCGTTTTGATGAATTGCCAAACCAAACTGAGAATAAATCACTTGACAGCTGTTAAATCGGTCGCCATCTTGGAAAGTAATGCCAACTTAAACTTCTATACCTGGAAAAAAAACACTCTTTACATTCGTGAGAAAAAAAATGTTACATAACAAAAGCATTGTGAATGGCATGGAAGGTGACACTTCTTTGGTGAAATGGTGATGCCTGCTCCAATTCTGAAGTCAACTATCAGAATGGGGGTGACGAATCATATTCGAAACATGTTGCTCACGGTTATTTATTTGGGATCGAGACTTGGTGTAATAGCAGTACTTCTTTAGGGTGAACACCCCTCAATGTAATTCCGTCGAATGGCCAGTCAATTCGGAGAAATTAGCCTTTGAAATTCATGCTTAGCTTTTATACAATTAAATTTTAATTTCCCACAAGGAGTTCGTAGCCTGATTGGTAAATCGTCTGCTTAGCATACGCGAGGTTAGGGTTCAATTCTGCTATCAATTTTTTTTCTTCAATTCATTTAATTATATTTTAAAATTAAATAAATTTATTTATAAAAGGTTTATTAAATATTAAAGGATATTTTATGTAATTATTTTGTACTTTTTAAAGTAAAAAAAAATTACTGTATTTATATAAATAATTATTTTAAATTTCATAAATATATTTCATATTAATAAATAATATTTATAATAAATATACAATAAATATTAAATGATATTTTACATAAAAATTAGTTGCAAATAATTTTATAATGTGAAATACAATATATTATAAATAAAATAATATATATAATATAAAATAATTTATAAAAATATGTTATTAGTAATTAATTGTTTTATATTTTATAAAATATTTAATAAGTCCTTTCAAATAAATTTTTAATTTCAAAAAGTTTTTTTAAATAATTTTAATAAATTTATTTAAAAAAAAACTTTTTGAAATTAAATAAATTTATTTGAAAAGGACTTATTAAATATTTAATAATAAATAAATTTAATAAAATTATTTAACATTTTTTAATAAAATTATTTAAATAATTTTAATAAAATTATTTAAATAATTTTAATAAATTTATTGAAATTGTTTTAATATTTAATTAATAATAATTTCAATAATAAATCATAATTTTAATAATAAACTAATAAAAATTTCAAAATAAATGATATTTTTAATAATAAGTTAATAATTTTAATAAATTAATAATTTTAATAATAAATTAATAATAATTTTAATATTAAATTAATAACAATTTTAATATTAAATTAAAAATAATTTAATAATAAATTTATAAAAAATTTAATAATAAATTTATAAAAATTTTAATAATAAATTTATAAAAAATTTAATAATAAATTTATAATAATTTTAATAATGAATTAATAATAATTTTAATAATAAATTAATAATAGCTTTAATAATAAATTGATAATATTTCTTAATAATACCAATGCTTAATATAAATAAATTATTTATAATAAATAGTAATTATTTAATAAACCAATTACAATAAATATATATATATATATATATATATATATTTTTTTTTATTAAAACCAATTTTAAAATCCCCGTGCACCACAAAGTATCACACGGGGCTTACAGAAGTAAGTATTAAACACACATTCAAGGGAAATAAACAATTAAAAAAAAAGAAGTTAAGAAGGATTACAAACAGTTGCAACAAATTTACAGAAATTATTGAAAGCACTTCTGGTGGAAAGAAATTGGTGAAAATTCGGTGGCCAATTAATGTTGAGTTAAATATATATTAATTAAGTAATTATAAATAGTAATTAATTATAATAAATTGTGAGATTAATTAACTAATTATAATAAATAGTAATTAGTTATAATAAATTGTGAGATGAATTAACTAATTATAATAAATAGTAATTAGTTATAATAAATTGTGATTAATTAATTAATTATAATAAATAGTAGTTAATTTATTAGGTATAATAAATAATAATTAATTTACTAATTTTAATTATTAATAATTTTCATTAATAATTATTTTTAATACTTTTTATTTAATAATTATTTTAAATATTTTTACTAATAATAGTTTTAATTATTTTTACTAATAATAGTTTTAATTATTTTTAATTAATAATAATTTTAAATATTTTTAATAAAAAATAATTTTAAATAAATTTACTAATAAATAATTTAATTTATATATTTTAATTTTTTTTTTACTTTATAGAATACAATATAACTACATAAAATATCATTTAATATTTAATAAATCTTTCATAAATAATTTCATTTAATTTTAAAGAATAATTAAATGAATTGAAGAAAAAAAGTTGATCGCGTAGAATTGAACCCCGACTTCGAGTATACTAAGCAGATGATTTACCAATCAGGCTACGAACTTATTGCGAAGACTTGAATTTTAATTAAATTTAAAGCTAAGCTTGAACCTCTAAGGCTAATTTTTTCCGAATTTACTGGCCATTTGGCGGAATTACATTGAGAGGTGAACACCCTAAAGGAGTACTACGATTACACCAAGTCTCGATCCCAAATGAATTTTCTTAGTCATGCCATCTCCTTGTTAGATAATTTTCAGTGTGGTATATGGATCGTGGAGGATACTGATGGGTAGAGTAATTATAGATTCATGTGTGTATTTGAAAGTTTTTAATACTGTGAAATAAATTAATTATTTACTTCTTATTATTTTTAACTCACTGAAATACCCGTTCTTCGCACGGGTTAAAATAAATAAAATTGAGTTTTTTTTTTTTTTTTTTTGCAAACGTAATATACACTCTGTCGCAAAAAAATATATGCACCCAGAAGAAATTGAGCTACATTCACGAAATTTGGTATGCATGAAAATAAACAAATGATTAAAATTTCAGAACAAAATATCATTTTATTAAGTGGTTACAGCTTGCAAAAGGTTAAAAATCAGTAAGTAGTAAAGCCACCTCTGGCAGCTATACAAGCCGAAATTCGGCGAGGCATCGATTCAATTAGATCACTTATGACCCCCTGTGGAAGATCCTGCCATAGTCTTTGCATCTGCGCAGTTAATTCTCCTGTATCTCGGGACGGCTGCAGTTGCCTTCCCAGCGCGTTCTAGACATGCTCTATTGGTGAAAGATCTGGTGACCTGGCAGGCCATGGTAGGACGTCATATCCTTGAAGACATTGTTGGGAGAGTCACGCAGTATGTGGACGAGCATTATCCTGTTGATAAATGGCACCTGGGCGACTTGATAGCATGGGTAGCACAATCGGCGTTAAAGTATCGTCCACGTATCTGCGAGCTGTCAAAGTGCCTTGAAGGACCACTAAAGATGATCGTGTGTCCCAAGAAATTGCTCCCCACACTGTCACACCTTGTGAAATTGCTGTATGCCGCTCGACAATAAATGCCGGATCGGATCGCTGGCCGGTGCGCCTCCAGACACGTGTGCGGTGGTCATCAGCACTGAGACTGAATCGGGATTCATCACTGAAGATGACACGTCTCCAGTCTGTCACACTCCAAGTTGCCCGAGGTCGGCAAAAATCCAGTCGACACTGCCTATGATGTGGGGTCAGTGGTAAGCGTCTTAGCGGACGTCTGCTCCTTAAGCCAACTTCGGTCAGTCCTCTTCTTATGGTTTCTCTTGATGGCACTGGATGTCTGGAAGGAGGTAAGTGGCGTTGAATCGATGCTAGCGACGTTGTTGGTGCCGAAGTGGCCACTCTTCTGATTGCACGATCCTTGCAATCATTTGTGTTCCTGGGACGTCCTGACCCTCCGCGACGGTACACTCTACCTTCTGTGATCAACTGTTGCCAACACCGAGCAACTACCATATCGCTCCGATCGAGGTGGCGGCCGATACGTCTATTCGACCAACCTGCTTCACTGAGGCCTATTATACGGCCCCTATCAAAGTCCGTCAGCTGCTCGTACTGCCGCCGGTTACGTCTTAGAGGCATCCTAAGTCTCAATATCGTCTATCAAAGTCATCAGATTCGTTTGGATAGCCGTATGGCGCTCGTACTCATGCTTTTAAACTCTCCCAGTTGCGCAACTAATATGCGCATATCACACTTAGCCTTGTCTCATTGGCTTCAAAATTTTAATCATTTGCATATCTCTTACCAGACTACATTCTTGCCGAGTTTCGTGATTGTAGCTTGATTTCTTCTGGGTGCATATATTTTTTTGCGACAGAGTGTATTTTAAAGAGGGCAGAACCATTGTTGAGCAGTGTATCCAAAAGTTTAAAATAATTTTTTAATGAGTGTTCACATTGCAATTTGGCTTCACATTAAAGAGAATGATTTCCTAAAAAACGTATATTTGAATGTAAGCGAGAAAATTAATATGCTAAAAAGGTATGTAGAAATGAAGGTATGAAAATATAAATAAAAATTATAACAGAAAAGTAATAACAGTAGTATGTTTCTGTTATGGAAGTAACCTGAAAAGATAAACCAAAAGAAAATTAATTATGTGATAAGACGTTTCACTAAAATACTATCATAAATAAAATATTATAATGCCTTAAACTGGAAAAAAATTAAAATTGTGCAAACTAAAATAAAAAAATAGATAAAATAAGCCTAGATTGTAGTAAATCATTAAATTAAATTTTTTTGTATCATTAAATAAATATTACATGAGGAATGGATGTGTAATACTATTTTACATCTGTATTACGTTTAATATAAAATATAGATGAAATACAATAGTGAGAGAAAAAATTAAATTAGTAAAAACCAAAATAAAAAAAACTACCTAAAACAGACCTACTTTGAAAAAACCCATAATGAACCTAATGAAAGAAATAATATTTTATTTAAAAAATATTTGTTATTCTGTTGCAAAAAACAAACAAATGAGAAAATACAATGATACTTAACTATAGTGATAATTGAAATATATAATATGTATCATGTATGAACAGTATGAGATACGTACAAAGTATATGATCTTCATAAAACTAAATGAGGAACATATTATCAGAAGCAAAGTTAAACCTTAATGAGACTTAAAATCACATCAACACTGAATTTTAAGGAAATCCAAAGAGAAATATGAGAAAATTGTATCAAGCTGCATCTTTTTTCCTCAAACACCTTTGGATCACAAACAGTATAAACAGATTTATATGCTTGAAGATTATCTGAAGCAAAATTGATGGCATGTGACAAAAAATCTGATCAACATTGATTAGCATCTGATCGGTTTTCCTGTAATGATGAGTACATAGTATTTGCTGATGAAGAAAGAAAAAATAATAATCTTTTTTTTCAACCAAAGAAAATGTTATAGAAATGTACATGAATAACATCTTTGAAAATCTATATGAAGAACAGACTGTAAGAAGGAAAGTTAAACCATGATGTCACACGACAAAAATTGCATTAACTCTGAATTTTAAAGTGCAAAAGAAAATTACTTTGTTGAGCAATCAATCCCATCTATAGTTTCTGTGAAGATCTTCTTGATGAATAAAGGTAACTATCTTTCCATAAGACCAAAATATGAGCATTTATAAGTTATAAAAACTATGAGGTCAAAAAAAGTAACATGTGGAAAATATGCCAAAATCTGGTTAATAACAGTTGTTGACATAAACTGAAGGTAGTTTTTTTCAACAATAAGTGAAATTTAGAATTTGTCGTTGAACAAAGAAAAGCAATAATTTTTTTTAAACAGAAAGAAACTTTGTAACAGATTATTATTGTTTTTGAACATAAGGATAAAAGCTGGTAATGAGTGAAGGTAATTTCATTGTCTAAAATATCAACAGTCATCCAACCGGTATAGTAGATAGCGATGCTGACTGCGGTGCCGCAGGGACTTGGTTTGAATCCCGGAGAAGACATGGATGTTTATAAATGTATAGTGCCTTTGCAGCATGGGGGTACTCCAAATAGCCGTCGAGCTGCAAGTCCTCTGGTGTATTTGGTAGAAGAGGTAGAGAGGTGGGAGGCCCCTGACCACCCCGAGGTGTCCTCCCTCAAAATTGGGGTGGAAACGAGCCAAATTGTACTATCACCTGTATGGTGCTCAAAGCTACGGCTAACGACAGGCGTCACTTAGGCCTCTGCTGTGATGAATTTCCTGGGCCTCCATCTGGCCTTTGCTCATCAGGTGGCATCAGTAATAACAACAAAAAATCAACTGATGTTTGTATTGAAGAATAAGTACCTATTAGTACTTATGTATTAGCGTCACCGCAACTAAATTAGCACCACACAAATCGCGTCATTTTCCTCCAATATCTGACCGATTAGTTTTTCATATAAAATATGTTAGAATCTTCGTTGTTATGGGATCAAGGTGTGACACCAATTTTGCTGCGGTGACGCTGATACATAAGTACATGATTATCGAAGCTTCTGTTTACAAAAAGCTTAACCCTTTGATGGTCATGAACGAGCTCAGCTCGCAATCGAGTAGTGCTTCTGAATGCGCGCAAACGAATTCAGCTTGGGCGTAAGATTTCGACCGAAATGGGTATAAATGAGTTCTACTCGCGTAGTTAAACCTTTCCCCAAAGGGCGCTGACGAGATGGACTCGTTCAAGGTCATTATTCTGCATTGATTAGGTTACAAACGAATCCTACTCGCGAAATTTAGTTAGTTTTACTGTCTACAGATGGCAGTACGGGTTCCATGAATTTTTCTTCATAATGAAGGTTCTTTTTTTTACGTTATTCTTTTTATGCGTATTTTGGCGCGTTTTTTAGACTGTTTGTAAAGTAAAATGGCTCAAAAGCGAAAATTAGATGATTATGATGATGATTTTGATTTCGATACAGAAAGCTTATCATTATCAAGTTTTGAGTCCGATGAAGACTTTGTTCACAGCATATCAAGCTCAGAAAACGATACAAGCGATGAGGAAAATTTTTCGAGTGTTCGACAGTGGTGTAAAATTGATTCAAGTTCTCCCGCTCCTAGAGCCGATTTAGTTTTACTGATGATGTGGGCATGAAAGCTTGCGTGACAAATATTTCTGATCCACTAGAGTACTTTGAGCTGTTTTTTACTGATGAGATTGTAAATCATATTGTTACTGAAACCAATATTTTTGCTGCGAAAAATTTAAATAAATTTAAGAGCAATGAACATTCCCGAACTCATTATTGGAGTGAAACTAATGCAAATGAATTGAGAGTATTTTTTGCAACATTAATTTTGCAAGGAATAATTAAGAAACCAACTGTAACAAAAGATTTTTAGGTAATTACTATATTGAAATTCTTCATAAAGTTTTTCATTAGTTGTTTTTATTTAGTCCTTTCAATTTAATATTTGTCTTATATTTATAATTAACTATATTGTTATTTATGCATTGATTATAATCATTTATAATTTACTATTTAATAATTATCATTTATTCATTATTTTAAAGTACGTAAAAACTGTTATTTGTGTACTACAAATACTTTAAGAAACCTTTAAAATGCATGAGGCGAGCTATCTACGGCATCGCCGTAGAAGGGTGACATTTTCGGAAGAACGGAGAGGGAAAACAGCTGTCACTTTCGACTACTGCTTACTCGTAATACTGCGCGAATTAACTAAACGAAAACTGCTCATTTCCCTAACCGTCAAAGGGTTAACAAATCCTTTTTTGGCTTAAAAATTAAATTTTGAATCACCGTATCACATATTTTAAGGTATCCGACTACGTTCATGATATTTAATGTCACTTAGAATACATGCATAAAATTGTTTTAAGGACATTTTGACAAAAAAAAATACTTAAATACAATATTTCGGCATAAAATTAACTTAGAATATACTTTTTTCAAAATGTTCTCCTTTGTGAAAAATGCTTCTATTGTAATAATATTTTGCCTGTATATAGCTCAGACCTCTGTACAGAGGTTCAACTATGAATTTTGAAAAATTCACATCATTTTCAGAGTTACAACCAATTGAAATAATTATCGGAGTTTTTATCTTAAAATTTCTCCCCTCTGTTGTCGTAAAACACGGATAAACCCACTCTTATAAGTTATGTATTTCAAAAATTCTAATTGAGCCTCTGCACAGAGGTCTGAGCTACATAAAGGCAAAATATTATTATAATAGAAGCATTTTCACAAAAGGAGAATATTTTGAAAGCTGGTCATTCTATGTTAATTTTTTGTCAAAATACTGTGCTTAAATAATTTTTTATTGTAATACTATTCTTAAAACAATTTTACATACATTTTCTAATCTAAGATACACTAAATATTATAACTATTATCCATTTATACGCTTTTGAAAAATCACAGTTCCGAATGTAGTCGGATACCTTAAACTACAATAGGCAAGAAAATTACAGTTCAGAAAATAAACAAACATAAAACTGTGTGGCATTAAAATAGAAATTATTGCATTAACTTAAAAAAATGTAAAAAAAAAAAAAAAAAACTTTTCTAAAAACACGCTTTTATTTAAATGCTCTAAAAAGAAAAAAATAAACTTTTCTTTAAAAACTTTTTTTGCTATAAACTTATAACATGTCATTACACAACTTATGATATACACTTGCGATCAAAAAAATTAGCGCACCAAGAAATAATTATGGGATCGTAACGAAACTTGTCATGAAGGTACACGTCAGGGAGATATGCAAATGATTGGAAATGCTGCCTGATTGCACATTACGTATAGCTGGTAGAGGGCGTTTAACGTTGTTATACGTGGAGTATAAAGCAGGTAACCAAAGCTTGTTTGAGTGTGCTGAATCGTTTACAAAGAAAGAGCTGAGATAGACGTACCATTAAGCCGTTTTCGAAGACAACATGAGCAGCTGTCACAGTTTGAGAGGGTTAGAATCATCGGCACGATGGAAGGTAGGGTGGTCAGCTAGGCGAGTATCTCATCAATTAGGATGCTCTGATTGTGTTGTGAGGAGGTGTTGGGACCAGGGGATCCTAAAGATGTCCCTTACACGAAGACCAGTCGTCCAGAAGATCGCCATATCGTAAGAAATGCGCGCATGCAATGAACTACTTCATCGGACACAATCCAGGCATAGGTAGCACCTTTACTAGGGGGCCCTTTGTTTACTCGAACCATACGAAGGGACCTGGCTGAAGGACATTTGGGATCGCGGCACCCATCACGTGTGCTGCCTTTGACACCCACCCATCGACGCCTCCGTTTGTAGGGGTGACGTGCACGAGGAAACTGGACTGCAATGGAATGAAACCAGATTATCTTTAGCGACGCGAATCCAGATTCAATCTCAGCAATGATGACAATCCTGTTCTCGTGCAGAGACCCCGTGGTGATCACCTCGATCCTGTCTTTAAGTTAAAGGCGACATACCGCTCCCACAGCTGGTGTGATGGTATGGGGTGCCATTGCCTACAATACACGGTCACTCTTAGTATTGATCCGTGGCACTATAACAGCCAGTGGTATGTCCATGACATACTGCGACCACATATGTTGCTACTCATGCAACGACTTCCTGGTGCCATTTTTCAACAAGACAATGCTCAGCCTCCCTCGGCAAGGGAGTCACTAGACTGTCTCCGCACTATTTTTACCCTTCCTTGGCCTGCCCGATCCTCAGATTTGTCTCCAATCGAGTATATCTGGGATCATTTGGGACGGTAAGATGGACATCACACGAGTTTGAAGGAACTAGAGGAGAGGTTACAGCAAATATGGAATGAAATGTCTCAAGACATATACAAAACTTGTATGCCCCAATGCCGATATTATCACATCGTGCCTTCGCACTAGAGGGGATTCAACAAAGTATTAAATCCGTTCTTTTGCCTTTTTCTCTAAATTGATGATCCTTTTTCTTTGATTTTCTAATCATTCACTTATATCAAAGTAGTCATTATGTAACTAAAATTTCTTTTCATTTTGATGGCTCCTTCTTGATGCACTAATTTTTCGTCCATGAGTGTAAAAGCTTGTCGCGAGATTTAAATACCCGTATTTACATAATTTGAAAATTTTAAAAATTAAAATCAATCAGAACAAGTTATTTAATTTTCTTGTTTATCTACACAGGTAAATCTTGCGGAAAACTTTTGTATCATAAATTGTGTAATGCCCTTATAAGTTGGTAGCAAAAAAAGTTTATTTTATTCTTTTCAGAACATTTAAATAAAGGCTTGTTTTTAAAAAAGATTTTACTTTTAATTTATTTTTTACTTTTCAGCTGTCGCTGGATAGGTTTCTCAGTCTGTACATCTCATTCAACGCATCATTGTTGTAAGGTCGTATGCCGGTTAATTTTGAGCAGGGTAGCTCAGGGGTACTTAATCTTTTTTCCCACCAGGCCACGTACATATGATAAATATTTCACTCAGGCCGCAACAAGAGGATAATCAGGGAGGGAGTATTTGCACTGTTAGACCAAAAAAACATTGGACAAAGCAAAATAATTCAACATATTAAAACTCATTTTTTTCTTTTACCATAATACTATATTAAAAATGAAATACACAATTTCTTTATTAAATCTGCAATTTTAAACCAATATTTTAAACCTTTGAGCAGAATTAGGTCAGTACTATTCTACAAATGAAAAAAAAGTTCCATGCTATTATCTTAAAAATGACGAAGTTTTTAAATGTTTTATTAAAATTTCAGTATTTTTGAAAAATTGTAAAAAAAAAGTTTTCGGCATTTCATTTTTTAAATGACTGATTCCAAAAGAAAATGGCCTGTACTTTTGTAGTGCAGAATATCGATTCATTAATACGAAAAAAAATTCATACGGAATGATTTAGAAATCATTTTCATGAAAACCCATCGATTTTGACTCATTAAAAATGGTAAAAAATGGAAAATATCATTGTTTTTTTAAAAAGAATTATGCCGTACCTTGGCGAGATAAATGATCTTTCCCATTATGTAATTATTTTTTGTTGCAGTTTGACAGAAAGAATAAGATGTTTTTCTTAAAAAAAGGACGAAAAATATATCGGAACTTCTAGAGAACAATCCGATAAACTGCTCGTCAGAAAGAAAAGTTAACAGAGGTAAGAGGTTTTTAATTTATATCTTTTAAACTCATTGCGATATCGGATTATAAATGATCAAAACATGCATTGTCATGCACACTAAACGTATATACAAAATTTCAGCTCAATCGGTTGAAGACATCAGCTTCAAAATTGTGTTGCAAGATTCCACCCCAACAAATTACATTGCAAGTTAAGTAAAAGCATGTAATTAAAAGGTTTTCTAAAACAGAAAAGTTAAGCCCTAATTCTAATAAAAATACCATAGCCAGTGCTGAACAAACAGAACACTCACGAAAAACATTAAATATAAAAAATTTAAACATGAATAAAATAAGCATAAATAATGTGAAATAATCTAGCATATAGTAAAATTTATAACATTAATTCAAACCGAAAAGTAACATTTTGAAAGTATGCAAAGATCTGCTTAATAACAGCTGTTGACATAAATAAAAGGTAGTTTTTTCCCATATTGTCAATCCGTTAAAAGCAACTAGTTTAATTTAGAACTATTTTCGTTTTGTTATACTGCTAGCTAGAATTTTCTACTTTAATTTTACAATAAGAGATATTTAGAAATTGTCTGAAAAAAATCAATAGTATCTATTCAAATAATGAGAGACTTGCCACAACATCTCCTTATGAAACCACCTAGTTTAATTCTGAAATAAAATAATACTAGTTACACTGATCAAAGCAATAAATTAGAAGCGAGCGCGATGGCGCCAGCCTAGAGAAAAAAGAAAAGGAAAGTTTTGCTTCACGCTTTCCACCTGAACTCTCCAAAGAGTTCACTTTTATTAATCATATCATTCAGTAAATGCAAATATATAATAAATTATTCAACAGTGAATGCCAAAGTACTCTAAAATGCTAAGCTCTAATCACAAAAGCAATTTAAAAATACAGAATTCCTTTCAAACGGAAATTAATTAACAAGTGAAAGATTATGATAAATAAATGGGTTAAAATGATAGGTTAAAAACAAAATGATAATTAGACTAAATGAAACAGTAAATATGAAATGAATAAAAAGTTCTAAATTTTTTTCAATTTATAAGAACACAGTCTATAGTTAAGTGTGGCCGTGGTAGCCAAGCGGTATAGGTATCGGATCGAGGATGGTCTTGTCACGAGTTCGAGCCCAGTACCACACTAAACACCCACCGTTTAGGGCAGCGATGCACGCTAAATTTTTCGAGAGCTGAAACGTCCTATCGTTGATGTGGTGTGGTAGTTAGGAGAGGGGGCTGCCAGCTCAGGTGTCGTCCACGTCACTTGACCATGGTTCCAAATTACGTGGACTGTTGCCAAAAGCCCTCGTGTAGCTGAACAGTGCGACGTTAATATTCACTCACTCAATAACAGCGTGTTTTATTTATCTAGCTTCCAAAGAATCTTGTTTTTAGTGTTCTCTTCAATCACAATACTACATCACTAGCCTTTAATTCAGGATGGTTATCCGGGTTTTTCACTGAGAATGAGCAGTTTCTTTTTCCATCTATGCCACAGTTGTTTTAGGAGTAACTATTGGTATTTCTTTCTTTTTAAAAGAGATAATTTTTAGAAGCATTTTCTAGGATCTCCGCAAATGTAACAGGATATGTTGGCTGATTTTACCCAAAATTTAAAAAATGCATAGGGGTGGGGGTGGGGTGAGCTTTTGGTTCGTTCGTCACTTTCTTCATATACGTAGCTTAGTGGTCGTGGTTTGAGAACTGCTACTATCACAGTAAGTATAGTTTTTATTTCTTCAAAACTTAATAAAGCCTTCCCAAGTATTTTATGCTCGCTTCTTTGGACGGATCTCACTAGCTGTTCATAAAATCCAATCCTTCCCACCAGTAAGATCTCTTGATGATATTTTTTCAAATAATCTTTCTTTGGCGATGAAATTTTGAATCATACTTTGGGATAATATATACTAGATAAGTTATCAATTTCTTTTTCGCTTTTCAGGAATTTTTTTTGGTATTGTCACAGTATATTATTTTACAATTTCTTCTTCTTACGAGGTACCTTCGGAAAGAAAGTAGAAACGAGTTAGTAGTCATATCAGACACCAGTTCCAAGTGAAGTGCTCTGGTAATTCCGCAAGTAAGTAAAACGATATAGTATTTTTGCAGCTCTCCAAAGTAACTGAAGTAGAGAGATCCAGCGAAATCCAAGCCGCAGACTGAAAAGGCTGGCCTTTGGTTGATACGATCACTAGGTAATGGTGACGTGAGCTGATCAATAGGTTTGGCTATATATCTTCTATAATTAAAGCAGTTTTTTATAACTCTTTTAACTAATTGGCGTCCTTTGAGGATCCAGTAATTTGATCTAACTTGTTCCGATGTACTGGCTGTTCCTCCATGCATTACTTTATTATGCTCTCTGCATACTATCAATGTAGTCAACCAGGAGTTTTTGGGTAATATCAAAGGATGTTTTTCATCAATGGTAAATTACATTATTCTAGCCTTCCTCTTAATCATACGAGTCCATTTTCATCTAAATAAGTCATCTAATTATATAAAGATGATTCTATTTCTATTTTCTTATCTTTTAAAGATTTAAGTTCTTCAAAGAATAATTTTTCTTTTTTAACTTGTATCCAAAATCATTCAGCTTCCGATAACTTTTCCCTTGATAGAGGACCATCTAACACATTGGAAATTTTCATCATCTTAATAAATCCTTTCAGCCTCGCTAATACTTTTTCTAAATTGCTGTATTTGGAGATTTCAGATAGATTTTTTCGCTCTTTTATTCTGAGCAATATCGTTGAATTTTCTATATTCTAAAAAAGGGGAATTAAGGCTATCTTTATTCTTAGTTTCAGGCCAAAATTCTGAAGCAATTCTGAGTTAATCTAGACCTTGTAACCTAGAGGTGTCATTTAGCAATCTAGAAATTTTTAATCCTCTAGATACAATGTCAGCCGGATTTTAAATTCCAGAGCAATGACGCCAATTTGATGGAGGGGGGTCAATTTCTGAATTTCTTGAATTCGATTTTTGATGAATGGGTTGAATTTTTCAGGTTGCTCTCGAACCCCAAAATATGTTATTTTCCAATCTGTCCAAAAGAAATGAGGAATATAAAGTTTTAGAGCTTTAAGAATATTGCTGGTTAATCTAAATGCCTGTAAATCACCCATTAATTCCAATCTTGGGAGTGTCAGAGTTTTCAAAGGAGTTATTCTTTTCTTAAAAGCAACAAATGATGTTAGAATTTCTTTATTTGATGATGTAACATGGAGATAAGCTACTGTTCCATATGTCTTTGTGCTGGCATCAGAAAAAAGGGGAAGTTAGAGTGTTTCAAAATTATTCATTAAAAGATAAGAAAAATAACAGCGTGGTATTGAGATGTCAGTTAACTTGGGAACCTCTTCACATCAATCAGCCCAAAGGGAAGTTATGTCGTCAGGAAGACTTTCATCCCACTCTCTCTACGCCCAGAAGCCACACTTCTTCTGCATCAAGTGCTTTATCCTGAGAGTGAAAGGTCCCCCAAATCTAATGCGATCGAAGATTCTGCCTAAAACTTTCAAGATAAATCTCTTTGTATCAATTCTTTTAAAGACAGAATTAATTAACCCTTTAATATCAAAGCATAGAAAATCTTCTCTCGCTGCTGTTCCAGGTTATACCCAAAACTTTGTCGGGTAAATTAACTCTTTCAAAAGTTTCAAAATGAGGATTTTCATCCGAAATTACTCCTTTATATTACCATGCCTTGTACATAGATTTCAAATTCGTTTGCCATTTGTTTAGAGGTATACTGGCATCTTCGAAAATTTTAATCGCTTCTAAAGTAATTGTTAAAGCTTGATTTACAATCGATTGGCTTCCTATAATATCGTCTACATAAATATTTTCTCTCATAATATACTTTCATAAATATACCGTATCTCTGTTTGGTTTCCGAAATATTTTTCAAATGATGTTTTATAGTTGCCCTCAACAAAAAGGGACTACTATTAATACCGAATAAAACTCTGGTGAGCCGATATACAGAGGGAGGTTGATACTCATCCAAGGGGTCATTCGAAAACAAAAATTTTGTCACGTTCCTATCCTCCTCATTTTGCAATATTTGTAAAAAGGCTTGCTTCATGTCGGCAGTGAAAGCGACCTCATTTAGTCTAAACCTCCACAGGATATCGAAATAATTTTCAGGATAGAGGTTTGGTCCTATATGTAGTCAATTATTCAAGGAAGGAGAATTTGCTGCATGTGCTGAAGAATCATATGTAGTACGTAGTTGGCTAGAAGGGCGATCTTTTCGAATTACTTCACTGTGAGGAAGATAAAAAGTAACTTGAGTTGGAGTCACTATCAAAATCTGGGACTTACTCTATAATATCCTGTTTCAAATAATTTTGTAATACCTCTCGGTATTCATAGAAGAAATGAGGATTTTTATTGAATCGCTTTCTGTGCTGCTTAAATCTCTTCTAAGCTATTTCCCTATTATCTTTCAATTCACGCGCTTCTAACTTCCACGGTAACCCTACTCTATACCGTTTAGATTTTTCATCGTTTTTAATATTTTATTCGCAGTTTTTCATTATTTGATTTTTAGAGAGACGTCAGATTCTTATTTAGAGTTAATCAAACAGGAGACTTCAAGATCCCAAACTTTCTTTCGTTGTTCCGAAATCAATTTTCTTGAAACATTCCACTTAAAGCAAGCGAAGTTTGGTTTTCGCTGTTTCGACCCTAAAGACACCAACCGAAGATAGTTTCAACCGCAATTAACTTCTTACTCAGATGTTAACTTATTAAAGGAACTACATTGTAGTAATAGTCTACTCCGATTATTAATGCAATGGGCTCTTGACAATTTGGTGAGTCCGTGAGGACTAAATTTTCTAACTGAACTGCCTGTGGATTATTATCTAATTCAGGAGGGGGATATTTGCCGCCGAAATTTGATCGGTAACCAAAGCCTCTGTGTCTATTTTCTAATTTGTCGAATCCTTATTTTTAAGAGTTAATTTAACTACATCATAATCTTTTTCATTGGGAGTTTCATTCCCGAAAGTACATGCTGACATTTTTCTCTTTTCAAATGACAGGGAGTCCTAAACAAGTCGACAGTTTTTGTGGAATAAAACTTCTCATTGATCCACAATAACATAACAAACGCGAAATTATTTCTTTAGAATTATGTTCCAATTTTACGGTACATGTTTGCAAGAAAATTTTATTTTGTTTATTGTAAGAAATTGTTGAGACGAATGTATCCTGAAAATCTGTTTTCTTCCATTCTGATTCAGAAAGTTTATTTTCATTAATTAATTTAGATTTGAAACAAATTGTTTCGTTATGTCTACCATAGCAAATTCTGCAAGTCATATTTGATAAACAGGTTTTATACAATGTTTTGGTCTCAGATACAAAAAACATTTCCTCTGTTTCTTCAAAAAATTTTTCTTTTCAATGCTAATTTTACTACACTTTTCTGCCCGATGATAGAGATAACATAAAAGAAAAAACAATGTTGTAGATCTCTTTGATTTACCAATGTCATAAATTCACATGTAGATGTGCGACCTTGAACGTTTTCTGTACTAGAATGCTCTGTGGTTTGAATTCGTTTTTCTTAGAATGAGTATATAAACTAATCGTGGCAATTTCCGGTTTCATCAAAAAGATTCTTCCTTTACTTTCGATCTCTGCTTAGAAAATTTTCAAAAAATCGTTAAATCTGGTCTCACTTTTTTATCAAAAATTTTTTGATTATATTCCAGTGTAAATTCAATAGGAATACTTTTCAAAACGATAGTGACTAATATAGAGCTGTAAGAATTGGGTTCTAAGGCTAACGCGGATAAGCTCCTACCATTTACTTAATTTTCGCTGTGTAACGTTTTTAACTATGGAGTGGCATTAGATTTATATCCCGGATGCAGATTTAATAATTTATTCAAGTGATTATTAATTATCACTTCTTTATTTCCGAATCATCTTTTAAGGAGCTCAACAGCAGCATCATAGTTTAATTCATTAATCTCAAAACCTAATGTTTTAGCTTTTTAAATTATTAAATTTTTCTTTTTTGGAAAGGGAATTATTATCATGGATAGAAAATTAGAATGTGTTCCAGAAGGTATTAAATTGAGTTCAATCTCCATAAAATTTTTGAATTACCAACTTAAGAAGTTTAACAACGCTATTTTTGTTTACTTAATTTGAATTATGTTCTGTACTGTTACACGCAATCGAATTAACATGACTTTTGTTTTCTTTTGATTTCTTGTTTGTGTAAAAATTTGTAGTAGTTTTTTTTGTCAGAGCAATCAAATGAAGTATTTATTTCAGTGTCATATTGTTCTATGGCAGTGCTTCTCAAACTTTCAATAATAGCGCCCTCTTTTTCAATCACAATTTTTATCGCGCCCCCTTATACATTAATAATGTACTGAATGCAATAATGTACTTTGACGCTAAAGCTACAATACGCTATTTTAATTATAAGCCGCACAAATTAATAATATAAGTATTAAATTTTGTATAGGTTACTTTTATAAGCATGATAAATAAATAAATAAAAAAGTAATAGGATAATTATTATGTAATTTTTCCTTTCTCTAATTTTTAAATTCGAACATATTGCAAAATGCGGTGGTTGCTTAGAAGACAAAATATAGATCTATCTCGGCTAAATACAGAAAAAGAACTCAGAGGGTCAATTTCAAATCATAACCATTCATTTGAAAAATTTTACTCTGCAAGACAAGCTCTTGGAAGTCGCTAATTCTTATTAAACTTGTTCTTAATTTAGTATTAATTAATTAGTTATAAAAAATACTCTGTGCAGCACTTATACATTAAAAGTATACCGGCTGAAGAACCCGCTCTTTGCACGAGTTCACTAATAAGAAAATAAAATAGTATTGATATAATAGCTGAATTTTGTAAAGAGAGTAAAACCAAGTGCACGTGAGACAATGTTTACAAAAATGTAAAATGATTTGTTTTAAATGATTGCTCAAATTATAATTAGTTTTAAGCGAACTGTAATTTTAAGCCTCACAGAATTAGCATTTAGAATTGATGTTAAATAATGAACAATAATATAAAATTCTGATGAAGAATAATTGTAATATTTTTAATACTTATAAGACGAAAAGACTTCAACATGTTTTAACCCGGGAGCAGGCGTGCACTCGATATTAATGGTCGAGCAGGGTACATATATATATATATATATAGTAAGGCATTTGCCCGAAGATGACGCCTTACTTCTAAGTTATCCTCGTGACCTAGGGGTGTGGAAGTGAATGATCAACCAGGCGTTGCCATAATCTTAATATCTCTTTATTAAGATCTTAACTTAAACACTATACAATGATAATATTTATGTTTTAACTTAGAGGATCTGAGGTGAAGAAAGACACAATACGTATTACCAAATAATCGCGATCCTGACCACTATAATTAACTTTTCCGCTTACTCCTAACCTCTGTTTATACACAGTTTCTAGTATTTAGAAGAACGGTCCTACCTCTATATCCTTGGTAGCAGCAACACAATATCAGCTTAAACTAATAAAAAAAAGGATGAACCAGCTTAAATAACCTGAAAGATGATTTTTAGATCAAAGATGCCCATTTCTTTTATATATATATATATATATATATATATATATATATATATATATATATATATATATATATATATATATATATATATATATATATATATATATATATATATATATATATATATATATATATATATTTATATATATATATATATTCTGCTCATTCACCAAACATTTACCTGATCATCATGCTCATTTACTAAACCAAAATAAGTCGTACAACAAGGCATTCAAAATCACTAAGTTTTTCATGAGGGGGGGAGTAGCATGAACACAGAAAATACTTTGGAAAAAGTGATCGCACCGGGAACTCAATCAAAAGGAATACCTTAAAATTGTAAAAAAAAAAAAAAAAAACGTTTGTCACTTCGAAAAAGAGAGAGATATGTGACAAATATATTTTAGTTCCCGTTAAGACTGTTAAACAGATGGGTAGCGTCAGAGCCATTGATAACAATTAAACAGTTTTACCAGAATTACCGATTTCGTGCACTCTGTGCTCGGCGTGACAGTTCGTGGGTTAAAAGTGTATTTAATACAATATGGATGTTCTAAAAACTTGTGTAAAACGTTTTTTTTTCATTATGCTTTATATGTTTGATAATACTCATAAAAATAAATATTGGCCAATTAATCCTTCAAAATTCTCTCTGTGCTTTTCCAAAAATCATAAACATATTTTACAAGGAAAAAAGCGCAGCAGAAATAATTTATTTACAATTTCCCTAAATGAAAAAAAAACAAATACATAAGAGCAGGGACGTAACTAACGTACAAGTAAGTTCGAAGGTCAAACAGCAGCAAATATATTCTGCAGCCTACAGCTAATGTACAGTATTTCAATAAAAATAACAGTGAAGAATTTTTTATCTTCCTAAATTTTTTTTGATTATGGGTCTGAATTTTGTTTTTTTTCTCTGAAAGAGTAGTATTTTAGGTTTGAAAAGAAAACGTAATAAAAATTTCTGATCATGGGATTACAGCAAATCAAATAAATTTTTTTATTTGGTTACAGTATCAAAGATAGCTAATGAGGTTTTGAAGTAGAAGCTTTTAGTTTTGATGACGTAATATTGTAGATGACATATATAAATTATATCAGTGTAAATGTGTATTTTTTTATTATGTCAAAAGGTATTTTGTTTTACTTCCTTTCAGTAAACAAATTTTTTCAATCTTTTATTTTTGATATGCTCGCGCCCCCCTCGTAGGTTTATCGTGATTCCCAGGGGGCGCATCCCACAGTTTGAGAAACGCTGTTCTAAGGGGGTTTCACTTTGTATTAAACCATCAATACTCTTTAATTTGATAATAACAATTGACTTTGATTCTTTCGATTTCATTATTAACAAGTTAAAATTTTCCTCAAGAGAATCAAAGCCAATCTGTCCTTCTTTTAATATATTCTGAACGGTTTTAATTAACTGTGTTGTTATGAATCTTAGTGCTGTTCACACATTTTTATTTTTTTCAATGGTTTCCATGATTTAAATTAAATAAAATCTTCTTACCTTCAGCAGGCTTCACGCTCTTCAAAGCGCTGTTCCAATGTTTCAGTTAATTCAAAAATAGAATTCAAACCAAATGTTCTATTTACGATCTCATATCATTCAACACATTTCAAGAAAAATTTCTCCAATTTTTATATTTATTCCCGTTTGATACACCATGAAAAAAATTCAACAATATTTGTTCAAATAAACAGAGACTTGCCATAATATATCTCTATGAAATCTAGTATCATTCTGAAATAAAAAAATAGTGATTACACTGATCAAAGCAATAAATTAGAAACGAGCGTGCTGGCGCAAGCCTAGGCAAAACAAAAAAAGGAAACTCTTGCTTCATGTCGTTGAATAAAGAAAAGCAATAAAGTTTTTCTAACAAAAAGAAACTTTGTAACCGATTATTGTTATTATTTTTTTTTGAACATAAGAATAAAAGCAGTTAAGTTCATTGTCTAAAAAATCCACTGATATTTGTGTTGAAGAATAAATAATTATTAGCAGTACTTGCGTATTAGCATCACCGCAGCAAAATTAACGCCTCTCGAATCGTGTCATCTTTCGCCAAAATCTGAAAGATAGGTTTTTTATAATAAATATGTTAGAATCTTTGTTGTTTTGGTATCAAGGTGTGATTCGCATGGCACCAATTTTTCTGTGGTGATGCTAATACATAATTACCTCATGATCTAAGCTTCTGTTAACAAAAAACTTCACAAATCATTTTTTGGCATAAAACTAACTTTTGAGTCACAGTATCGCATATTTAATTAAAACTGCAATAAGCAAAAAAAATTACAGTTCAGAAAATAAACAAATACTAGCTGGATAGGCCGGTGTTACACGGGCTTGATGAGAACTTTAAATCCTTTTCCGATTATTTCGAATTTCTTAAGTATGCAGAAAATCTGTTTCGACATAATTTTCGTGCTAATTATGAGGCTAGACTCAAATATGTACAATTCACGCTTTTTTCGTGCAAATACTCAAATGTAATCGAATATTATGGATTTGAGGAAATCGGTATCTCCTTCACCATTGTGTTTTAAAAGGAACTTTCTCGAAACTGAGGAAACAAGCACATTCTGACTTCGACGGCAACGCTTCTTGTGTTAAGAACTCATTCCGAATAAAGGCTACTTGAGAAATCTTTGAAAAGAGAAATCAGGCCTTATACTTTATTATAATAATTGATTTCGTTATAGGAAACCTGTCAATTAAAATCACATGCCATGTGAATCAAGTTACTTCACAAAAGAAAAAGCAAGAATCAAATGTTTTATTTGTAAAATTTTAAAATTGTAAGTGGTTGTTTTTGTGTTAATGTTATATCTTCTGAAGACAATTACAGTTACAGTTTTTTATGGTATATGAAAGGGCTATTATCCCCCTTCTGCATACTGCTTCACGCTTTCCATAATTTGGAAATACCTTACAATATGAAAATATTACCTGCACCATGTACATAATTAATTTTCTTATTTAAACACAAATTGATTTTTTAATGTAAATTAAATCTTTTTGTGAATTTAGTATTTGGAATGAATCGATCTTTTGCAGGATTTGTATAGAATTATTAATTTTTCTAGTTTGAATAATAAAAGTTTAAATTAAGGGAACCTCACAATTTTTTTTTTACTTTCATTTACTAGTCTTTTTTTTTCATATACTTTTAGCTCCATAGATTTTATACAGATGGAATCACAGTTTTACTAAATAGCATTTCACTACTGCTTTTTAATAGTACTAATTTTTATCTATTTGTTACTGGGATTCATATTTTTCCTTTTTACATTTTAAAGTTTTGGATCTTTGGAGTTTTTTTTCTTGCTTACAACTTTCAATACATGTTTTCTAACATCTAATTTTCAGGCCAAAAAAGAATCAGTCGAAAAATAATAAAACGAAGACAATAACTAAGTAATAATTTGAGAAAAAGATGTTTTGCTCGTCTATGGTACAAAATCACTTTATACCTGGATAAATATTTAAAGACCTAAGAAAAATAAA
Source organism: Trichonephila clavipes (assembly GCA_019973935.1). Taxonomy (NCBI): domain Eukaryota; kingdom Metazoa; phylum Arthropoda; class Arachnida; order Araneae; family Nephilidae; genus Trichonephila; species Trichonephila clavipes. The sequence goes on along the minus strand of BMAU01004994.1, from coordinate 41,793 downwards.
AATAATAATAAGTTTGACGTGATGTGGTATTTTTGAAAGTGAAGTGCCCACATCCCCTCATCTCCTGATTCGGAGTGATAATCAAATGTACTGTTTTGTCGCCAATAATTCTCTTGAACGCTTCAGACTGACCACCTGATCGAGACATCTGCTCATGCACCTCAGTGTTCAATAGTCACGTATTCTGGGAGGGGCAGAGTAGGTCCTGGCTCTCATGGGCTGCTGCGCCACTGAGTTTGAGTATAAATCTCTTAAAATTCTTCGAATTGCGACTTAATATAAACAATAACTTAATAATCCTTCATGAATTTCAAGCAACATAAATGGTAAAAAAATATAACTTGAAAAGATCTGATTGATCTCACGCTTAAATAGAGCACGTGATTACCTATTTATTTATTTAAGAACCTCGCTCTTTAAAGCAATGCCTAAAGTATTGACAGGAAACTTCACAAAGGTGAACAATGTTCTTTGATTGCAAAGATTTTGAAACGAGTACTTTAGTCTTCTTTATCAAGTTAATGGAGGTACTTTAAACTTCAACGGTTTAAGCTCACATCGCTTCTGCTTTACAACGATTTTACCGAGTTGAGTGTACAACAAGTATGATTTTATAACAGTAACAAATAATATACCACGTTCTTTTCCCACTTTGTGGAATGCGGCAAAAAGGTGCTGTGATCTGTACAAGTTAGAAACACAGAGGCAAGAACAAAAGAAAAGTCAAAAAATATTTTTTACAAAAGTTTTGAGTACCATTCTTCTTAAGGTATCCAACTGAATGAAAATCATAACTTTCATCAATAAAATCGAAATTTATCTTTTAGTCTATTTCTGTAGTCTGTAAAATAAGCTTTCTAAAAATAAATTACTTTTAACTATGATTTAACTCGAAAAAAAATTGTTTTTTTTTGGGAGGGGGGTTTAGTAAGCCCAAACCGAAACCAGAAATTTAAATCCGAAACCGGAAGTGTAAGTTTTCAGTTGACTCCCCCCCTCCCCCACAAAATGTGATTTTTTTTATCTATTTAGAATATTTTAACGAATTATTTTCATGTTTAGTAAACTTCATTTCACTTTATAAATGTTTCAATAGATAAATTTCGCGTTCAAATAGGCAATAATTAACTGATTGAAATGTTTGTTTTTATTTAATCGAGAGCTCTTTTTTCAATTCTTACAATTAGCTTACACTCTCTATATATTTATCTTGCTCAAATTTTCTATCGTTGATAAAATACATTTTAAAGCACTCAATTGAGCTGGAATTTTATATACACGATTATTTTTCATGACAAGGCGATAATTTAATTACAATTAATAAATATTATTTCATAAAAACTAATTTTTCGTAGAATTACAACTACAGCCACGTTTGCAACATTTTTGGCGACTTGAGTCAAAACTTGAAAATGTTTTATCTCATTTTAAAGCGCTCATTTGACGTAAAATTTTTTATACACTATTGTTTTGGTGACAATACGATAATTTAATTATAGTTGATTAAAATTAATTGACTGAAACTAATTATTTAAAGAATTACTGATACAGTCACGTTAATTTCATTTTTAGCGAATTGGGTCACACTTTAAAATATATTTTTCTCACATTTTCAAGCATTCAGTTGAACTTAAATTTCACATACAAGATTATTTCGGATGACAACACGACACTTTAATTAATAATTAATAAAAGTTAATTGCCACTTAATGTTGTGATTCTGTCATACGTATATACATATTTATATTAATTGTAATTATTTAATTAAAATTAACAAAATTTTTCCTTGTTGATCTAAGTAGGAATTGACTTTAATTTTTTTTATATTACATTATATATATATATATATATATATATATATATATATATATATATATATATATATTGGTACTTTTATACAGAGTTATAATTATTTTTTATAAAATGAAAGTTGACACATGCCAAAATCAGGATCAGCGAGGCTAAAAAATAAAATATTTCCAGACAGCAAAATTTGTTCTAGATAGGTTGAAAGAAAAATCAATGCAATTTCTAAATTCAGTTATAAACTCTATTAAACAGACTTATATGGATCTTTACAATCAAAATCTCCTAAGAAAATGTTTTCTCGAGAATACTCTGAACTGCAATGAAAATTTTAACTATGTCGTTTGGAGTATAATCCCGAAAGTCACCTTCTTCGAGCTACAAACACTCCGTTTAGGGATTTATATTGCAATAATGCTTTTAATTCTGGGTTTACTGGTCTATTAACTCTATTAGGAACTGAATTAGGACCGGAAATGAAGGGATATTTTTGGTACCTCAACAATACGAGAATTATTGATGCAACAAGGTATTCTAAACCAGAAAAAAAGTCTTATAAAAAAAGAAAGTCCTTTTAAAAATGTAAACATTTGAAGTATGAGGTTCAGGGACGAAACGCGTTAAAACCTGGAGAGTTTTAATACCTTCTTAAATCTACAAAGTTTATATCAAATATTAAATTTTATTTTGTATTTTCTGAAGAATGTTATTTTTGTACATAATGGTTCACGGTAGCAGTGATATCTGTTAAAGTAATTGAAGCATTTCTACGAAATTGTTAAAAGTTTTTTTTTTGTATTATAATAGATTTGGACTAAAAATTAAGGGTAATTTCACAATTAAGTTAATTTTTAATGTACGTTTATACGAAAAAAGATTTTTTTAAAAATTCTGGGCTTTTCCTATCGAACACCTGTATTTCTTAAATTTATTGCAAAATTCCTTTTTAGCATACAGCTTAGAATACACTAAATTTATATAAATATAATTATGTTCGTAAGAAATTGAAAATGTAAAAAATTATCTACCTCTATTGGATGTTATCGAATGCAAGTAATAAATTAGGAAAGACAAAGATATTACTTCAGTGTTTCTCAAACTGTAGGGTGCGCCCCCTGGGGGGGCGCGGTAACCCTGCGAGGGGGGCGTGAGCATATTGAAAATAAAAGGTTTAAAAAATAATTTTTTGGAATGAAGTAAAACAAGATGCTTTCTGACATAATAAAAAATACACATTTACACTGATATAATTTATTTTTATCATCTGGTGATAATCAAAAATAAAAGATTCCACTTTAAACGCTCATTAGCCATCTTTGATCCTATAACCAAATTAAACAAATATTTTGTTTGCTTTGCGGTCAATATGAGAACGATGAGATATATATATATATATATATATATATATATATATTTTACGTTTCTTTTAACGATATCAAACGATGAGAGATTTTTTATTACGTTTCTTTTACCCTAAAATTACTTTAGCTGACCTTCGAACTTACTGGTATGGTTATCTCCGTCTTTTTTTTTAGGTAAGTTGTAAATATATATAATATATTTCTGTTTCATTTTTTTCCATGTGAAAGAGTTTTATAATATATGGATAAGCATGAGTATTCAGAAACATATAAATCATAATAAAAAACGTTTTACACAATTATTTTTTAGAACATGCTACACTTTCCCCATGAACAATTTTGTAGTTTTGATGGCTGTGTTGTACGACTTATTATGGTTTATAAATGTAAATAAGCAGAATATTAAAAAAATAGGCATCTGTGATCCCTATTAAAGGAAGTTGAAACTGATCAAGCAATTGAAGAACCTACTGAAATAATGCATATTAATCAAAATAGCGAAGGTAAATATCAGAAAAGCGTGAGATATGAAACGTTTGAGTTGATTTGAGTTTAGATGGAAAATAACGTTCCTGTGTTGTTAGCGAAAAGTGTCTGTGATTTATGTCCTTTATTAAGGGCATTATTTATTTGTGGAACATTTTCTTTAGTTTTATTGGATTTTTTCTCAAATTTTCTAAGAAAAATTGAAAAGTCCTTGAAAGTAGGTAAGCATATTTTCTCTTAATTAAATTATTCGCTGGAATTGTGATTTGTATAGTGTATAGTTAAAATAACTACAAAATAAATTATAGTTTTAAAACAAACTAAAAAACACGCTTTTATAGTGAATCGAACTAAAGAGCAAAAAAAAAAAAATTACTACGATATACAAAATTTAATACTCATCTTGTTAATTTGTACGGTTTATAATTATGATCGTATTGTAGCTTTAGCGTCAAAGTGCATTATTATTGCATTCAGTACATTATTAATGTATAAAGGGGGGCGCGATAAAAATTGTGATTGAAAAGGGGGGGCAGTGCTGAAAGTTTGAGAACCACCGTATTACTTTATTATTCGCAGTCAACTGGTTTCGATTTCAGAAACCTACCAAGATAACCAACATGGACACCACTCCAAGTTACTTGGAAAAAGAAAACTCCGAGGTTTTATTTGTACAATTTTAAAATTGTAAGTGGTTGTTTTTGTGTAAATGTGACATCTTCTGAAGATAGTTACAGTTACAGTTTTTTGTGGGACATGGAAGGGCTATTATCCCCCTTCTGCAGACATTCTTGCTTACCTAATTTTGAAATACCTTACAATATGAAAATATTACATGTACTATGCACATAATTAATTTACCTATTTAAGTATAAACTAATTTCGATAACGTAATTTAAATCTTTCAGTAAATTTAGTAATTGAAATGAATACATCTCTTACAGGATTTGTATAGAATTATTAGTTTTCCTAATTTGAATAATTTAAAAGAATTAAATTAATGAAACTTTTCATTTTGCCCCCTTTCAACTTTACAAGTCCTCTTTTTTATATACTTTTAGCTTCTTACATTTTATATACCGATGACATCCTAGTTTTACTATATGGTATACTAGCCGTTACCCACCCGCTTCACTGGGTATTTCAAAATGTTATATGAATATCTACTGTTTATATGTATTTGATATCTAAGTCCTAGCATTAACCGTTTGATTGTATGACTGTTTGATTGTATGTTTGATTCTTATAACTCTCACCTCTTGTTTTTTTTTTTAAAAAAAAGAGGGACAGGACTTCTAAACAATATTTAAAACCGAAATAAAATTATCTTTTTTGCTCCTTTAAATCCCTCCTCATAAGTGAATTCACGCAAAATGCATTTCTAATGAATCGCTATTCAACAAAATAAACATGCTTGCCATATTTAAAGTCTAAATCTAATCGTTCAAAAACGGAAATTTTTTTATCAAAAAGCACCTTAAACCCTTTTGAGGGTCGATTTCCGCAAGATCTTTTCTTAGAAGATTTCAATTGAACAAACGTTCATATAAAATTTCATTATTGCAGGCTTAATTGTTCAATAACGAGATTTTTTTTATCAATACACCTCGTAATTCCCTGCTCCATCCATAGGAGTCAAATTTTGCGAAATCGGTTCTTAGCGGATCTCTATTCAGCAAAAGAAAAATATGATTACCAAACTTTAAGTATATTCGTCTGACAGTTCAAAAACAGGAATTTTCATCTATAACGCCCCTTAACCCCACTCAGCAACCTCCCTTTTTGGGGGGATGATTTTCAGAATACACGTCCTTATTGGAACTCTAGTCCATGACAGGAACATGCCTGAAAACTTTCAAGCTTGTAAGTGTAATAATTAAAAAACGCGGGAATACATTTATCTCCAACATCACTTAATTCCTCGCAACTTCCCCTTATGTTTCGATTTTATTAAAACCCGTTTTGTAGTGAATCTTTACTTCATAAAAAGAAGAGAGAGAGAGCTGCCTGCCAAGTTTCAAGTAAGCAGTTCTCAAAGCACGTAGCCTGGGATATCTAATTATCATGCAAATCATGTCTCGTAACCCCCACCCTATTCTTGGGGCTCGATTTTTTCAAAACTCTTTTTGTACCGAATCTCTAATATCATGAAAGGAACATGCCTGCTAAATATCACGTTTGTAGGTCTTATATAGTTAAAAAACGGTAAAATATTTTTCTGCAATGAACCTTAATCCCTTAAACCACCTTCCCCCTTCAGAGGTTGATTTTTGGAAAACCTCTTTGGTAGTGGATCTTTACTTCATGTAATGAACTCGTCATTTAGACTGTAGGCATAATAGTTCAAAAACAAGAGTATTTATTTCCTATTCTTCTTAGCAGCTACCCTTAGAATTTGATTTTAGCAAAACCTTTTTTGCAGCACATCTTTACATCATGAAAATAACCTGTCTGTCAAATTTCAAGTCTGTAGGTTTATAGTTCAAAGACGGGAATATTGTTGATTCAACGAGGCATTCTAAACCAGATAAGAATCAGTCTTTTAAAAAAAGGAAAGGCCCTTCAAAAATGTAAAAGTATGAGGTTCAAGAAGGCATCAAGTACAAACCTAGAGAATTTTAACACCTGCCTAAATCAGTGCTTCTCAAACTTTCAATACTGGCGCCTTCCTTTTCAATCCCAATTTTTATTGCGCCTCCCTTGTACATTAATAATGCACTAAATGCAATAATAATTCACTTTGACTCTAAAGCAACAATTTTTATTATAAACCGCATAAAATTCATAACATAAATATTAAATTTTGCATATGTTACTTTTAAGCGAAAAAAAAGTAATAGGATAATTATTACGTTACTTTTCCTTTCTTTAATTTTTGAATGGGAGCATATTGCAAAATGCAGTGGTTGCTTAGAAGACACAACATAGATATAAGCTAAATATAGAAAAATAACTCAGAGGGTCAATTTCTAATCATAAGCATTCCTTTGAAAAACTTTGCTCTGTAAGACAAGCCCATGGAAGTCACTAATACTTATTAAACTTGTTCGTAATTTAGTATTAATTAATTAGTTATAAAATACTCTGTGCAGCACTGATGTATTAAAAGTAAACCGGCTGAAGTACCCGCTCTTTGCACGAGTTCATTTATAAGAAAATAAAACATTATTTATATAATCGCTGAGTTGTAAGGAGAGTAAAGCCAAGTGCGCGACAATGTTTACCAAATTGTAAAATGATTTTTTTTAAGGTGCATAGTACCTTTAAACGGCTAAAAAATCCATTTTTCAAAAATATTTTTAAAAATGAATACAGACTATTAGGAGCATTTTAAAACAAACCGCGTCAAAATCGGACCAAAATTACGGCAAAAGCAACAAAAAATGTCAAACGTCAGCACTGGATTGTCCATTTAAATTCAATGTAAACAAACCATGTTCGTTAGTTTCGGTTTTGAAATCGATGGTGTTATTGAAATTATTTTCTCCCCATTTTTTGCTAATTTTTAATTTTATCTATTTTTAATGAGAGAAGGAAGTTTGCAACTCAATACTGCCCTAGTTCGAAGTATTGCTTGTTTACATTTGTATTTCCTACTGTTTACTGCTGCTTTATTGAGTGTCATCTCGTAATTCGTAAGCTTTTTAAATTTTTGTTGATTGAAGTTTTTTTTTTGCATCTTTTTAATTAGTAAAAAATGTCTAGTAAAGCTCAACGTAGAGGCAGTGACTATCGCCGAAAACGAAAGCGTTTTTATGCGAATCAATACACTCAAAAAGTATCAGATACGCTTGATGTTGACTGCATATCTGCTTCAACTAAGAAATTGTGCAAAAAATTATCTTGACAAGGAAGTAAGAATTTCCAATCAATCTAATGAATATAGATTGATAAACATTGATATTTTATTATCTGAACTATCCAAATATTTAATACGTCCTAAGTGCAATATTAAAGCAGTTCTGAAAGAAAAGATTTTGTATGGATTGGTATCTGAGTTTTATGTTGAATGCTACTCATGTAGTACATTGACCACTTTTAAAAGTTCCTCAGTTATTGCTTCAAGTAAGGACTATGAAGGAAATACACGATTAACCTATGCTATGTGCACAGTAGAATTAGAGTTTTGTGGAATAAAGAATCTTTGCACAGCAATGGATTTGCCACCACCAGTATCATAAAAGTCTTATGAAAGGATACTGTGCAAAAAATAATAAATTTGGCCAGTCGTGAAGTAGCAGACGACTCCATGAAAAATGCTGCGAAAGAAGAAGTATGAGCTTCTGGAAGTAACGAAATCTGTGTCAGTGGTGACGGTACGTGGAAAACACGCGGACACACTTCACGTATTGGTGTGTGTAGTGTCATTGGAGATGTTACAGGGAAAGTGATTGATGTTGCTGTTCTCTCTTCATATTGTAAAGGAAGTGAAAAATGGCGAGGTTCAAAATCTGGACATTCATATGAAGAGTGGAAATTGAAACATCAACCACACTGTGTAAAGAACCATATTGGTTCTTTCAGTAAAATGGAAGTGGAAGGGATGAAGGAAATATTTCAAAGATCGGTGCCACAACGAAATGCGAAATATATTAAGTATATCGGCGATGGGGACACAAAAACCTTCCCAGAGCTTCAAAGGACAGCACATAATTCTATCGAAAAAGTTGAATGTGTTGACCACATACAAAAGCGTATGGGTGCTAGACTGCGAAAATTTAAAGCAATGAATCGTGGCAAAAAATTATCAGACGGTAAGAGTATGAGCGGTAAAAATCGTCTGACTGATAAGTTCGTTGATACAATTACCACCTATTATGGCAATGCTATTAGACACAATAATAGCTCCATTAGTGATATGCGTCAGGCCCTGTGGGCAATTTATTGTCATTATAGGTCCACTGATGAGGAACCTATGCATCACTTCTGCCCAATTGGTGATACTTCGTGGTGCAAATATCAAAAGGCGGTTGCTACGAATAGTGGTTCTTTATTCAAACATAAAAATATTGTACCAATTGCCATAATGGATGAAATAAAGCCTATAATAGCAGAACTATCTGCACCAAAATTGCTGAAAAAATGTGTGGGGGGTAAAACACAAAACGCTAATGAATCGTTCAACTCGACTGTTTGGAAGTACTGCCCCAAAACTTCTGTGTGTGTGTGTGTGTGTGTGTGAGTCATCTAAAAATATTGTAGACATAGCAGTAAATGAGGCTATAGTGATGTTTAATGAGGGAATGACGGCACGTATAAAGACAATGGAAGCTCTTGGCTTTAAAATAGGACATTTTACTGTCACCTTTGCCTTTAAGGCCAATTATGCACGCATAAAAAATGCCGAAATTAAATCAAAATCATATACATTAGAGGCCAGTAGGGCTAGCAGAATGAGAAAAAAAGCCACAAATGAGCATTTTGCAGAACTAGAAGGTCCTACATATGAAGCAGGATTATTTTAAATATTATGCATTAAGTTTTATTTGAAATATTGAAATGTCAATCTTTAAACTTGATTTTCTCAGTGTCAATTTTTTACACTTTCCCGCAAGATTGTAAAAAAATTTTTTACTCTAGAGCTACAAAAATTGGCATGCATATTCTAGTCATTGATCTTTATTCTGTATTTTATTCTGTATGCCATAATTATGTTTTATGGTTTAATACATTTTGATTTGCAACTGTATAAAAATTGAAATTTTTAAAAAAAATATTTTTTATGAATTTTTTAATTTTATAAAATATTAAAAAAAAATATATAAGATACTTTTCAATTAAGTGGTATGCACACATATACACACACACACAGAATAAAGGTTACATTTAGCTTCAATTTAATAGAAAAATTGAGATTCTAAAGTGCATAATTTAAAAATTATCTTGCGGGAACAGGAGGTAAGTAATATATTTTTTTAAAATTTGGTATATATATTTATCTCCTTTTTAAAAATTTTGTATTTATTAAAGAACAAAATATCTCTAGTTTTCTTAAAGTTTATACATTGTTATAGATAATATATAAAATTCAGATCAAAATTAACAAAATTTGATAACTTATGATGAATCGTAACATATATATGACAACGAACAATTTTTTTTCTCGCAAGGTTCTATGCCCCCTTAAATGATTGCTGGAATTATAATTAGTTTTAAGCGAACTGTAATTTTAAGCCACACAGAATTAACATTTAGAACTGATGTTGAATAATGAACAATAAAAAAATTCTGATAAAAATAATTATATTATTTTTAATATTTAAAGCGAAAATACTTCAACATGTTTTAACCCTGAAACAGGCGCGCACTCAATACTAAAGGTCGAATGGGGTTATTGAGTCACCCCCAACCTTTTTTTTATAATTATTTTTATAGTACACAATAAAAATCATAATTACCGATTTCGTGGACTCTGTGATCGGCGTGACTGTTCCCGGATTAAATATGTATTATTTACAATATGGATGTTCTAAAAAATATGCAAAAAGTTTTTTATTATGCTTTATATTTTTAAGAATACTCATAAAATTAAATCTTGGCCTAGTAATTCTTCAAGGGCTCTCTGTGCTTTTCCAAAAATCATTAAAATATTTTACAAGGAAAAAAGCACAGCAGAAATAAATTATTTACAACTTCCCTAATTGAAAAAAAACTAATACATAAGAGCAGGGACGTAACTAACCATACAAGTAAGTTCGAAGGCCAAACCGCAGCAAATACATTCTGCTGCCTACAGCTGATGGCAATAATATAGCAGTGATGAATTTTTTATCTTCCTAAATTATTTTTGATTATGGGTCTGGGTTTTGTTTTTTCTCTGAAAGAGTAGCATTTTCGGTTTGAAAAGAAAACGTAATAAAAAAATCTCATCATGGGATTACAGCAAATCAAATAAAACGTTTTTTATTTGGTTATAGTATCAAAAAAAGATAGCTAATGAGGTTGTGATGTACCTCCCCTTGGAAGTACATCTCTCGAAGTATCAGCGCGAGCTAGAGGTGTAGGGATATCATAAGAGCTAGAATCAAACATTATCTTAATATGATTTTATTAAGATATTCAACTTAAACTTTGAACAAATATATAAATTAATGAATGAGAGAATCTACGATGACGTAATACGCAACACACAATATAATACAGACCAATCTCAATAATTGAACCGCCTAATATTCAAATATAATAATAATAAGTAATCTCAATCCTACCTTATCTGTAATAAACTTGTCTTTATCTATAGTGGTAAGTAGTTTTACGTTTAACTTCTACACGATCACCAATATGTTTATCCACAACACATAGAACTTGAATCTTTGAACGTCGAACTTCAATAATCATCCAATACCACGACGCACATCAATTGTCAAACATTCCTTTACACTACCATTACATTGCCATCATTCTAAGATCCTATATTTATTCTATATTATTTGCATCTCTTCACTTATCGTTTCTTGGATTTGGTTGGAAAAGAGTTGCCATTAATTCGGCCCAAAAAACCCAAAGGACTTGATAAAGAAAAGACGCGTAAGTCGTCACAAATCCCTCCAAGAAACAAAACGTGATTTATTCGAGAGTCTTAATGGCCCTTAAGAAATTACGTGCCTAAATTTTATTCTAACCATTAATTTCTAATGCTTCACTTAAATTTTAATTTTTACTATTCATCTTAAGTTTAATTTTTAATATTTCTCCTTAATTTGAATTTCCACAACTTCAATAAATTTTACTTAATTAAATAGACCAACATTCAAAGTCATGCATTTTAATCACGGTAGATTCTCACATGTACAGAATAAATATACGTGTCCCATCTGGGTAACAGAGCCAGGGAAAAACCATATAAGACTTAAATGGTAGAAAAAACGAGGCCCACATGTCTCTTAACTAACTTAATTCTACCTAAAAGTTTACTTAAATTCTAACAATTTTGCTTCTTTACAGCTTCTCATATCCATCATGAAACACTAGCTTTGTTATTTGTATAAAGATAAACTTTTCCTTAAATTCCTATAGACTTCAGGCTCTGTCACCCTGAAACAAAAATCTCTTAAGACAATTGAAACAGAACAAAGTTTTACACATTATGATTACATTTCACAATTTGTATACAGTACATATCACTTTTAAATTGTAACTAACTTCTATACATATTTTTCATCTGGTTCTTTGAAAAACTTCCCCTCAAATCGCGTAGCGCTGGTTAAACGTTATGTTAGTATGGTATCCACGCCACGTTTCTCAAAACCAGATGTTCCTTAATAGGAAACAATATAACAACACATACATATACATTATACAATTACAAACATTTTTCAAAATAAACAAAACAAACAACCAAAGGAATTGTCACATTCAAATTGAAGTCATAACAGAAGTAAACAAATGCATTTTTACAGTTGTTTTCTCCAGATTTATACAAAAAATTCTATAAGACAAAAGCTTTTTCCTTTTCTAGAAAAACACTCATTGTAGTGTCTACTTTTGCTTGGCTTCTAAAATTTTAATTATCCGACCGTGACTTGGCTTTATTGCAAAATTCTTCCGACCACTTGTTCGAAAGAATATAATAAGAAACGATACAACATGGTTCTTAGGACTTGTAGTTCGCGTTTCCTGCCAAGACCTCCCGTGACAAGGATTTCTTTGTCCACGTTCCTCCTCTCTCCTGGTCTTGCCGTGGTTAATCACCTCCTCGTCTGGCATTCTTGTTGCTTAATATTGTTCGCTCCTCGATGTATGGACTATCGTTCCTTTCTCTGCCTTTTCTGGATCGACTTGGTCCTCCTTGTTGTGTCTTCCTCTCTATGGTCGGTCGGGACTCTTCTCTTTTTCCAATTCGTGGTCTAAGGTTGTAGCCGCTTATGGTGGTCGTCACTGTCTCTTCCTTTCGGCTTTTCTTTCTGTATTTTGTCAAATTATGATTAGTTTTGTAATTAGACGACAAAGACCTTTTATTCACTCTATGCTCTGATCCCTTCTGAACCTTCCTTTCTGGTCCTCCTGACCTAGATTCATTTGCTCTCTTATATCTGAATTCCTGATTTTTACCCTTTTTAATCATTCTATCTTTCTCAGACCAAGAACTAGGTATTGATCTGATAAGTGGTCCACACTTATTAGTCTTATTTGTGTGTTTCTCTCCCTGATTGTTTCTAAAACGTATCCCTTTTCCCTCCAACTCACGTTTTACTTTTGACCCTTTCTTTATACCATCTCGCGAGTCATTGGATCTCCGTCGTACTCTGTCAAAACCACTTGATTCATCGCGCAAACTACCGTTATCTGAACTACCTGTTCCTATCTCCGTCTCGTCACATTTCCTTTGACGATATATTCGATTCAGATCTACATTAATCGTTAACCTTTTTCCCGCTTTCCATATCACTACATCGTTATTCTTAACATCTAATACTCTATACGGACCTTCAAATTTTGGTTTAAACTTAGCTACTACTTTTCTTGTTGCTGAACTTAAATGATGTGTTGCTACCAAAATCCAATCATTCACCTTAATTTGTACATCACGTCTATGTCTATTATAATATTTCTTCCAATTTTCATGATTAGTTTCTGTGTTTCGTCTAGTTTCCTCAAACAATCTCTCAATATCTCCTACTGCAAATTCCGTTCCGTCTGATTCCATCACTAATTTCTGAAAAGGCGTAATTAACTTTCTACCTAAGAATAATTCCGCAGGGGTTTTCACCGTTGTTTCGTTTACAGCCGTATGAATAGCATAAGCAAACTCACGTAAGAATTGGTCCCATGTGTCATGTTGCTCATTGACATAATTTGCAATCATTTGCACCAGATCGCGATTTACACGTTCTGTTCTATTTGCTTGAGGTCTATAAACAACAGTCTTCACATGCCTTATGCCTAATCTCTCACTTAAATTCTCAAAAATATCGGAAATAAATTGGGGAATTTTATCACTAATGAATTTTATTGGAGCTCCAAAACGCGATATATAATTATCAAAAAAATTATCTGCTATATCTCGAGCAGAGTATTTTTTAAGGGGTATGATTTCAGCCCACTTGCTGAAATGATCCGTAATTACTAATACATATCGGTTGCGTCTTACTCTCGACACGGGATACGGACCTAACAAATCGAACGTGACTATTTCATTTGGATAATTTGATACAATTGGTATTAACCGACCAGCTGGTAACGCGTTTTTATAATTATTAATTTGGCACATATGGCATGTAGACACATATTGATCAATAAATTTTCTCATATACGGGAAATAACAAACATCCCTTATCTTATGATAAGTTTTAAATCGTCCGAAATGACCTGCTAATGGCTTGTCATGAAATACTCTCATAATTTCATTCCTTAAAGATTTTGGAATGTATACTCGCATTTCTCCGAATGACGTTGCATATTTCGCATAAAATAACAAGCCTTCTACTAGCCTAAAATCGCGAGACCAATTCTCACATATTGCCGCATTAACCGAGCTATTTTCTGGGTTTTCTAGATATCTATAGATATGACCTATTTCTGGGTCTGTTTTTTGTTCTTCTATTAACTGATCTCGTGATGAAAGTACCAAATCTCTGATTATTGCACAATTAACTTTCTCTCTTATTATACTTTCAATTGTATTATTATCTAAAACATTAGCCACAACATTTAACTTCGTTTCTGACAAATCAACGCGCAAATTCCAGTCATCTACCTTAATATCTTCAACCTGTGAATCTTGAATCGCCAACGATTTCCGATGAAAGTCCAAAATGATCTTTGATACACCTATGAAGTCTATTCCGAGAATACATGGGTATTCTAAATCTGCCAACACATGGAACAACCAAGGCTTTTCGAAATCCCCCGTATTCGAATATTTAATTCCACAACTCCCACATTTCGACATTTAGCTCCTTGCGCCATGATCACCTGAGTACTCGATTTCTTTACTTGTTTATAAAAAAATATTTTTGTATGTCTCTTCCGATATAAATGATTTCTCCGCTCCAGTGTCCCATAACGCTTACGTAAAAGTTTCGTCTAATAAAATAGGAACATACGGAAGTTCTACCGGAGACATATATATTGCTGAAAGTTTAATCGGTGACAGATATATCGACTGCGTCTGATCACCTTTAATATAATTCACTTTCAAAACATTTAAACGTCCCATTTGTTTTCTACTGCCTCGACTAAAATTTTCACTCGAACCCCTATTTCTTTGGTCCCCTCTACTAAAATCGTCATTTTGAGCTCGATTTCTAAATTGATATCCCCTATCGTTAAATCTGCGATCATCGTTTTGAAACCTATTCCTGCTCTCGAACCACTGATTTCCTTGACAGTTGTTCCGATTGCTACCCCTATAATCATTTCTACCATTATTTGGTCTATGTACCACTTCAGAATTTCTCCAATTTGCTCGATTATTACCAACATTAGACATCCTACGCTTATTCCAACCTCGTCCTTCCACGTTATTACTATTTCTCGAACCCAATGTTGCCTTGCACGAATATCCTTTTTCAAAATTAGCTAATACTTCTAATAATTGGATCGCGGTTTGTGGATTACGGACCTCTACATAGTCCTGCACTTGCGGCCCAATTCTAACGAAAATATGATCTACATGGGCTTTCTCAGACATCCCCGGTTCTAATTTCTTATGTATTTTTAGCAAATCGTAAACAAAATCTGTCGACTCCTGGTTCTGTCTTTGCTGAGACGCGTAAAACCGGGTCTGCAACTCCTTTTTTATTTTGGATGGCAGAGAATGCTTTCGACAATGCTGCTTTCAGCTGTGCGAAGTCCGTGGCGGTATTTTGCACTAACGTCGATCCGAATATTTGGTACCAATCCAGGGCTCTACCCATGAGATGACCTTTTAAATACGCACACGATAAGTCACTGGGTATTTCAAGTAATTTAATTTGGTTATCTATACCCTCTAAAATTCGGTGACGTTTTCCAACCCAGAAAAACATACTTCTGGCCAAACATTAAAGGCTCTCGCGTTTCTCATCTCGGAAGCATATGGATTAAACCTAGTTGGGCGCTATTGTGATGTGTCTCCCCTTGGAAGTACATCTCTCGAAGTATCAGCGCGAGCTAGAGGTGTAGGGCTATCGTAAGAACCAGAATGAAACTATCTTAATATGACTTTATTAAGAGATTCAAATTAAACTTTGAACAAATATATTTATTAATGAATGAGAGAATCTACCATGACGTAATACGCAACACACAATATAATACAGACCAATCTCAATAATTGAACCGCCTAATCTTCAAATATAATAATAATAAGTAATCAATCCTACCTTATCTGTAATAAACTTGTCTTTATCTATAGTGATAAGTAGTTTTAGGTTTAACTTCTAAACGATCACCAATATGTTTATCCACAACACATAGAACTTGAATCTTTGAACGTCGAACTTCAATAATCATCCAATACCACGACGCACATCAATTGTCAAACATTCCTTTACACTACCATTACATTGCCATCATTCTAAGATCCTATATTTATTCTACATTATTTGCATCTCTTCACTTATCTTTTCTTGGATTTTGTTGGAAAACAGTTGCCATTAATTCTGGTCCAAGGAACCCAAAAGACTTTATAAAGAAAAGACGCGTATATCGTCACAAGGTTTTGAAGTAGAAGCTATTATTTTTCATGACGTAATGTCGCAGATGATATATATATATAAATTATATCAGCGTAAATGTGTATTTTTTTATTATGTCAGAAAGTATTTTGTTTACTTCCTTCCAGTAAATAATTTTTTTTAATCTTTTATTTTCGATATGGTCGCGCCTCCCCCAGGGGTGCGTGCCCCACAGCTTGAGAAACACTTGCCTAAATCATTAAATTTTTATTGCAAACATAAATTTTATTTTGCGTTTTCCGAAGAATGTTATTTTTGTACATAGTGGTTCACGGTAACAATGCAAAGTAATTAAATTGTTCTTATGAAATAGTTTGAATTTTTTTTTTGTATTATAATAATAGACTTGGGCTAAAAGTTAAGGCTAATTTTACAATTAAGTTATTTTTTAATGTACGATTACATGAAAAAAAGTTTTTTAAAAAAAATACTGTTTTTTTTC
The DNA here is from genome assembly GCA_019973935.1 of Trichonephila clavipes. NCBI lineage: Eukaryota > Metazoa > Arthropoda > Arachnida > Araneae > Nephilidae > Trichonephila > Trichonephila clavipes. The sequence continues at coordinate 25,039 of BMAU01004994.1, read as the reverse complement.
TTGTAGAATACATGTATTTCATAATTTTACTGTAAGAGTTGAGTTTCTTTAGGTATTCAGCATAGTTAAGTATTAAAGAATTGTACTCCTGCAAAAAATGCTTTCGTTATTGTAATATGTACACACATATATTAGAGCTCTTAGCAAAAGAACACATTTTTGTAATATTTTGGTTCAGATTCAGCAATATTTCGAAAAACAATTTTTCTAAAAATTCTGTTTGCTTTATTTTTATAGTTTGCCACATATACTTGCTTAAAAATTAACAATTAAATAATTATGTAACTTATATTTGAGAAAAATGCCTCCGTATCCATTCGGATACCTTAAGTGAGGTATATGAAAAAAAAATAGTAATATTTTAATAATAGTAAAAAACTCTTTCACCTTTATTTTATTTCAGTAAGATTTTCTCTAACAATGTGTGTGAGAGAACAGGGGGAAAGCAGTGTAGATACTATATTGTTTGAATTAATTGGGACAAAAATATTTTTCTTTTCTGAGATGCGTATAATTGCCAATTCTATCCTGAACCACCTCATACCGTGCATATCTGCTCAGAAGTAATGTGTCGGATCGATATTGACTGTACAGTGGTGGCCGAAATTTTGAACACTTTTTAAAATTGCAGTGTTTCTTAAGTTTGTATGCTTATAGAAAACTTACGTTGCACAAAATGCCTATTCTTTCACATCATTTTAAAGAAGATTTAATACTGAATGGTATCCAAAAAAAACAAAATTCAAATATTTATAACTCAAAAAAAGTGATTTTACTATTACTATTGATATACTTTATATACTGATGTACCTGTGGGTTATTTGTACTTATTAGGAAAGCCTTTATTTTTAATTATTGCCTCACATCAATGTTTTATTGAGATGTAAATAATTTTAAGCTCTTCCTTCATTTTTGCATGGTGCCAGGAAAATATTATATCAATTGGTTATTTTTTATTTCATGGGTACCTCATTTGGGCAAGGGTTTTCAAACGAGGCCACAAGTTTTCGATAGGATTGAGGTCATGATTGTTTTCTGGCCAGGACAACAATTAAATGATCTTAGAACGATGCTAGTTTTTCAATTAATTTTCTTGTGGCAAGGAGCAGAATCTTATTGAGTAATGAATGAAGCATTGTTGGTAAAAAATATTCCGAATGGAAAGTAGAAGTTTGGCTTCTAGAATGGTGTCAATGTATTTTCTGGTATTCACTGTCCCATCTATGATATGAAGTCGACCCAAACCAAACTCTGATATGCATGATCAAGTCACAAAACTGTGTGGGTACTTCACAATTGTGTTCCTTTGCAAACTGCAGCTTTTTTAGCTATGCTGTAAATTAAAATGAGGCGTTTTTCATGGAATTATACCTCTTAGTCGAACATCTGATAATCTTCTTCAGATTGTTTTTGAACTGACATAAACACCAGCATCATTCAGATAACTGCTGATGGCCGTTGTGCTGACATTTTTTTTTATCTTAGAGACGTAATATTTGTGTTATATTATCATCAACAAATGCGGCGTACCTTTTTTGGCCCTTTCCTGCTTAGAATTTTATTAAATGTGTCTCCTGATATCATAAACAAATCTTTAAGACTCCGAATGTAGTTACTAAACCACTCAACTGTCTTGCAATTTTAGCATAGGAAAGACCACTTTCTCATCACACAGCTCTTTCTAGGTGTCCAAACTACTATTTTATTTGATGTCATTGATTCTTGTCTAAATATAATTGTTGTCTTGGCAACTAAACAGTCCTGACCGCAATCCTCTCGAAAACGTGTGGCACCGTTTGAAACTTTTGTACGAATGAGGTACCCATGAAATAAAAAGGAACTAATTGAGGATGATCATGAAATAAGGGAGGAAGAGCTTAAAACTATTTTTAGCCCAATGAAACATCGAAGGGAAGTTGTAATAAAAAAAAGAAGGCTTCCCCACTAAGTACTGATAACTTACTGCTATCGTCAGGATCTATACTCTGTTCCACCTCAAGTTGGCAGCGTTGGGAAAAGTAGGGAATGTAACAATCCGCTTTAAAAAGTAGTTCCAACTTGTTTTGAAATTTAAATCAAAGCAAATGCACAGAAAATTGTTAAAAAGTATCATGTATTTTACAAAGTGTGGGTTTAAAGATATATTTTAAGTTGATCACATCTTAAAAGCATTTTATTCTTTAATACCTGTGAACGAATACAGTGGAAAACAACAATTTGACTTGTAGCCGACAGCAACAACATTTGGCTGAAAAAACCGGTTTTCAAGATTACATTCTTCCTAAGTATTCGCGCTAAATCAACGTCATTGCTTTGCGACTTGCTAGTGAATTAATCAATATTTTGAAACATATTGAAATGCAAACCTTTAAATATCTCGATTCAAAAAAGGGCTTATACTATTATAGAAAAAAAAAAACATCTCATACAATTTTAAAGAACACATTTTTTAAGGGTGTTTTTCTTTGCTCGCCAAATATGGAGAATTTTATTTGTTACAGTCACACTCTTCTCCTAGAGTAACCCTGTAGTGGCTGTGATTCGGTCATTGTACCCTTCCCAGCGCTGCCAACTTAATGTGAAACGGAGTATAATGTACATCGATAGTTACTGAAGCATAAAGTTTTTGCATTGAAAGTATTTGAATTTCTTTTGTATTGATTTTAATAATAAATTCTCTTTAAACTGATATAAAAAAAACTTTGCATTATGTGAAACGTAAAATCCTTACTAATATTATAAACGCGAAAGTTGGTTTGGATGTTTGTTCCTTTTCCACGCAAAAACAATTGAATGGATTTTAATGAAACCTTACAATAGCATAGCTTATACATCTGAATAACACATAGGCTATAATTTATAAATATATTGTTTGAAGTGTCCAAAATATAACGATCATTGTCAAGTAAATAGGAAAAAAATCGGCCATCTATATACAATTCTGGGATGCGTTGCAAAAAAGCCCGCGACAGCATATATATATTTTTATGCATGAAGCAAAACTTTCCCTTTTTGTTTTGTCTATGCCAGGCATTCTGTTCTAATTTATTCCTTTGATCAGGGAAAATCCCTATTTTTTATTTTAGAATAAAACTAAATTTTGAAGGGGTGAGGTTGTTTTTTAATCTATCTTTATTGAATAGCTACTATTGATTTTTTTTCATGTGTAAGCCGTTATCGCTAAAAAGGGAACAATACATACAATAAAAATTGATAACTTATTGATATGCACGTTTTTTTATGGTTTTATTATGCACATTTGGTAGTAACAAATTGATCCTTAAATGAAAATAAATACTTTTATCGCTTTTGGTACTTAAAGTAGACAAACTTTTTCTTTCACATTACATCATTTGAACAAATTTACGTAATTTGCTTGTGGCTAGTAGTTAATTATAACTCTATAATTTTAATTGAATAGGCAAATATTGCATTTTTAAGTATAAAAATAATAACTATTGTACTGTATTTTTTGGATTGAGTGAGTGAGTGAATATTAAAGTGGCACTGTTAAGCAACACGAGGGCTTTTGGCGACTAATCACGTAATTTTGAACCATGATCAAGTGATGTGGACGACACCTGAACTAGCACCCCCTTTTCTAACTACCATACCACACCGACGGGAGAACGTTTGAGCTCTCGACAGATTTAACCCTTCATCTATACCGACTGTACTTTATAAGTACCACTCACTTTAAAATAACTTAGAATAACCGATTTTACGAATATTCTGACAATACATAGCAAGAATACTCTTTGAAATCCACTCTTCCAAGATATATGGCAGCACGGGTTGTATGATAAGTATTTTACCGGGGAAGGCGAATAGTTTTATAGCAGAAATTGCACTTTCAGCGGGATGCAAAGAGGTTATCATTTTTGTCCCGAAAAATATTTTATGTCAAAGTTTAAGTGTTCTATTTTTTGCATGTTAATGAGGACCTTATTTTAAGTGAACAGCACATATAATTAATTTTACAGTGGAATATTAATTAATTAATTAGCTCTAACGGATTAAATTTTTCAAAGTTGAGCATTTTGTTTATGTATATCCCTTAATTTTCAATGTAGTGATCTAAGTTGAAACTCTGTTACCAGATCATATCCAACAGACTGTAAATCTCCCTTCTAAACAGATGTTTTGAGGGTTTTTCACAACAAATTGTCACTGGAAACTTATTTCCTTTAAAATGAATGATGAATTATGTCAAATACACCGAAATATTATGCAGTGGAATTGTTCCATACATGGAAACGTTTGACGGAACATTTCAACATGATTTGGCTTCTTCTCACAATTCCATATCAATTAAGAATTTTAGGTGGGTAAATAAAATAAAAGTGATTAATTGGCATGGTAATTCTCCAGACTTAAATCCTATTGAGAATTTATGACATATTTTTAAAAATAGTTCAGCTAAGATGAGTTGCACGACCACACAACAAATGATGAAAGTGCTGTACAAGTGTGGTTTCACGATGATGAACCTGTGCTCTGCACTAGTTTGGTATTGACTGCACTAATGGAGTCAATACCAAAACGAGTAGAAGAGGTCATTTCTCTCTGTTACAGGAGGATAAACTTCGTACTAATAAAGAGATTTTTCTGTCTACTTAAGGTATGTAATGATTAAAAACAAGGGCTTTAGAAAAAAAAGCTTTACCATTTGTCCCAATTAATTTGAACAGTATACTACATTTTTTTCCGACGGTTAAAGTGGCGATTTGTTGAATGCGTCAATGTCTCAAAAAATATCTTCTTAGATCGCAAAATAATTATACTTTTGTCAGAACTTAAGCTTATGAAGCTTATTCTTATCTAAGTCATCAATCATTTAAAATTCAGCTTCGAAATTGTTTTATAAATATTTTTTTAGCACACATTTTAAGTTCACAACCTCAATGAATTTTCCTCAGTGATTATTATTTAAAATAAATAAATATATATATACATATCCGTTACTTTCTATAGGTTTTTGCTCAGTATTATTTACATAAAGGGGGAAGGTTGGCTGGCCAAATCATGTTCAACCCTACTTTTATTTAAATTTTTTTATATACTAGCTGTCCTATGTCAGCAGTGTTTATAATACTGCAGCATCCATTTCATAATTTTTAATCTAGGTTGCTCATGTGTCCTTCATTGTGTGATTTTCCTAATGTCTATGTGTTTTTCGAATGTGATTGATGGATGTTTATCTCTTGTTTGTAGAGAATCAGACTCTCTCTATATATACGAAATGTGACAGAAAAGTAATGAAACACTGGCAACACTGTGCTGTTGTCCTTGATGGAGCACATGTATCAGTATCCTCCCATAGCTCAGTGTGAGTTTCAACTCATTCTGTTAATTACGTGATTTTTGTGACTGCTGTTAGCGAAGTTGTGTTTTTTTAGTGGTGAGTCACACAAAATGGAACTGCAGAATTTCAAGCAACGTTGTGTCATAAAATTCTGTGTTAAGGTTGGAGAATAGGCAAGTGTGACGTTTGAAAAGTTAATACAGACCTATGGAGAACGTTCTTTATCCCGAGCTCAAGGTTGTAGCTGGCGCAAATCATTTTTGGAAGGCGTTGAAGATGAACACCATTCAGGTAGGCAATGAATTTCAAAAACCGATGGAAACATCAAACGTGCAAACACTCTTGTGAGATCAGACCGTCGCTCAACATTGAGAATGCTGAGTGAACAATTAGAACTGACTTACCGTTCATCAAATTTTGACTAAATATCTACACATGCGTAAGATCTGTACCAAAATGGTACAGAAAAACCTCCCAATTGAGCAGAAGAATATTCGAAAAATCAATTGCCTTGATCTTCTTAACAGAATCCCTAATGAGCAAGATTTCCTTAGTCGTGTGATCACAGGTAATGAATCATGGGATTTTGAATACGATCCTGAGACCACACAAAAGTCAAAGTGAGGAGTGTGAACTCTCATTGACCAAAAAAAACTTGAATGAGCAAATTGAAGATCAAATCAATGCTGATTTTATTAACAATAGGGGAATCACATGCATAAAGAATTAGTTTCTTCAGGACAAACTGTCAACCAAGTTTTTATAAAGACATCCTTGAAAGTCTCAGAAAAAGCGTCATTCGCGTATGACCAGACATTGCAAACGGATGCTCCATCATGACAACGCCCAATGTGTGTGTCACACTGTCTTCCCTATAACAGAATTTTTTTACCTCAAAACGCATTCCTGTGGTTCACCAGCCCCCTACTCACCTGACCTTAGTCTCTGTGAATTTTTACTTTTTCCTAAACTGACAATTGTCCTCAAAGGACGTCATTTCGGGATTTTAAAAAAATATCCAAAAGAGTATGATGGGCATGCTGAAGACCATACCGGTTGAAGACTTCCGGCGCTGCTACCAACAGTGGGAACAACGTCTCCATCGATGTGTAGCTTACAAAGAAAACTACATTGAAGGGGATAACATTGATGTTTGTAAAAAGTAAAAACTTCGGAAATTAAAAAATCAGTCTCATTACTTTTCTGCCTCACCTCGTATACATGAAGCCCAATGACTGGGTGGTAGCGTATTGCGCTTCCACGTCACAAGTCCAGGGTTTAAATTCCGGGCTGGGAAAAGTCAACTCCGTCATTCATCTCTTCAATGGGTCGATAAATGAGTACCAAGCTTGTTTGAGAACTGAACACTGGGGGATTTGCGTCAGACTGACCACTTGAATGAAACATCTGCACATGCATTCCAGCACCTAAGGTCGCATATGATGAGGCACAGCAGGCCTTGTCCCTCATTGTTGCGCCACTGCGTTCAGTATATATATATATATATATATATATATATATATATATATATATAATTTATATATATATATACCATAAATATAAATACAGATAGCTATATAACCTAAGTTTAACTATTCAAGATAGGAAATATTAGGTATAGTAGTACAATAACAAACTCCTAGCCTTAGGAACCAAGATTGTAGGTTAAAACAAGTTTTAGGGTTAGCGAACCTTCACCTGTAATTTGTCTATGAATAAGATAATAAAATATGATATATATATATATATATATATATATATATATATATATATATATATATATATATATATATTTCTATTATTGAATTAGTATTAAAAAATTATATTTTCCATAATAACGCTCATTATCAGCAGATTAAAGGATTACCACAAGGTGGACCAGCTAGCAACTGCTTTGCAAATATTTACTTGCATTTTTATGAAAATGAAAGTATTAGTTATGATTCTTGTTACTTTTTTAGATACATAGATGACTTAATTATTTTTAGTAATACAGTAGATTTAGATCTTAGCTTTAATTATTATATCACCACTATTTAAAATTATTAAGAACTAATTATAATAATGAGTCAGCTAACTTTTTAGACTTTCAATTAAACGTTAAGAATAATTTGCTTTCAAGTAATATTTTTGATAAAAGAGACTCATTTGATTTTAACATTATAAAAATGCCTTTCTGGGGTAGTAACTTACACCTATCAATATTTAGAAATATCTTAAATTGTATAAAATGAAACAATGATTTAGTTACTGATAAAATTTTCACACATAATAATTTTGTGAAATTTTGCAATAATTGTTTAGATTAAAATTATCCTAGTAAATTTATTTTTAAATACATTTCTATTTCTAATTAATTCTAGTTTTATCTTAGTTCGATATTTTATTTAATATTTCTTCTATCTCTCTCTTTTTGTTTATTTTTTTAAAAAAAATTTTTAAATTTTTTTGCGTTTTATTTAATTGCAATATAACTTTCTAGTATATAATCATCTAAGTTAATTTACTTTAATATGTTTCTATTTGATACTATCTATTCTGAACATTGTTCTTTATTTTATTTAAAACTTCTTATGTTTTGTTTAATTAATTATTTATCTTTGTGGTTAGTTTAATTGCAAAATAACTATCCAGATGGCACCACGGTATTTTCCTTCCTGCGTTGGCGTTTCAATCTTTTTCGCCATTTCACGTAAGGTCTCACCGCAGTAGGTTGTATATTTCATTTCAGGATTTTTGTTTTACAAGTAAGTTTTTCCTAATATTTTCTATACATAATTTTTTTATTATTCCTCTCCTCGTTAGATTCATTATTGTTCTCTTTTCTCAATTTCTTTTTACGATTTTATTAGGTTCTACATCCACGTGTTGTATTAGGTTTAACTTTTCAACTTGGTTTTTTTCCCTATTATGTCGAAAATTTCTGCTGTACGGGGAATGTTGGATCCACAAAGCATTTCTTAACCCTAATTGATTGCCCTAATTCAGCGACAACTTTAGAAATCATAATAGGTCTTCGGTTTAGTCCAATGACTTTTTTGTATCTACATTTGTTTTGTCTGCTGAATTCCAATTCCTTACTTCTTTAGCACTGTAGGTTCTAGTACTTATTCACTTTTATTATATATATATATATATATATATATATATATATATATATATATATATATATACATATATATGAGATGAAAGCTCAGACGCCTTTTCGGGTTGGAAATGAAGAAGACATAGAATCTCTTCGTATTTTGAAACATTTAATAAGTGTTAAAAAGAAGACAATACAACACAAATACAAAAATTAAATGAATGAAAAGGAGGTGGTGGTTGCCCTTGAGATCAGATGGCAGACTATATGCGAAAAACGTCCATTCTCTATCCACATCGTTTTGCGCTCAGTTTCACCATGTCTGCCGGAATTACAGTTACAGCGAATGTTGGTGGTTCCAGTTAATAGTCACTGCCACGCCAACTGGTGAGGGTGGATACTACAACCGGCCATTCTGACCGGAGTAGCTTTCCTCAGCCTCATAAGCAGGATCATATGTGAAGAGGAATTTGAAAGGAACAAAAAAAAGTGTACGAACTAAAACCTGAAAAAAAAACAGGTTGCCATTGTTAATAGCAGTGATTTATGCAATCATGTGATGCCACTCCAGAATTCTATATGGTAAGCTGTTTAAGTTACTTTTTTTACTGTCATATTTTTCCCCTGGTATTTTCTAGATCTTTATTTATATTTCTCTTCAGTGCATTGTTGAAATCTCGCGGGGCTTCACCATAGTTCTTAGTAGCTTTAAGTTCAACTTCTTGTTCTCTTAGATCAAAGTGAACTTTGGAAGCTTCATTTATATTCGGTTTCTGGCTCAGCATTTCTAAAATTTTTAGACTAGTATGTGCTTCTCCTCCAGCTTCTTAACATCAGCTTTAAGTTGGGCTATTTCCCTGTCTTAAATGGTTAGTTCTTCAGAAAGGACCATAAGTGGTATGTGTCTGCAGTCTAGGACTTCTTTTTCAGCAATCTTCATCTAAAGATCTACCACTGTATTATCCATGATTTCATTCTCGTGCTTTAATTCCTTGTTCTCTTTTTTTCAGAGAATGATTTAACTTTTTATAACATTCGATTTCTTCCTCTGGCTCTTTCACTTCCTTTAATTTAAAGTTCCCTAATCATTTTCATCTTCACAATTTTCACTTTTTACAATGTGGGAAAGATTCACTACAGAAGTGGTTTCGAAACAAACATTAGCGATACTTACAAGTAGGTCATCATCAATTTTGCCGCATAGGCGTATACCAATTTTATCAAATGTAAACTGAGTTTGCGGTAAAAAGTCAATGCTAATGATCACATCAAAGGGAAATACATCATCATTAAGAACACGGATTGTTGCAGATATTTTGAATGGTAATGCTGTCCTCTGATAGAAACCAATGCTTTGAACTTTATCTTCTAAAATACCGGAAAAAATTGTTTATAAGTTAAATGGTTGATGGAGTTTCTGCTTACCGTAGGGAAGCTTGAACTCCTGTCCTTACCTTAGCCCTTTGCTGCTCTAAAATAATTATAGTTACAGATGAAATATTAAAAGTTAAAATTAAGAGTTTACATGATAATAATAAAATTGCGTGAAAATTTAAGAATCATTAGGGTGTCAAAAAATGATGTTGAAAGTTAGTGAGAGAGAACTTTTAATTATTTAGTGTAATTGTTTATGAGTTTGTGAATGTGCAGGAAAACAACTGTGCCGAACGATGGCTAGCCCGGAGACCAAGCTAGCGCAGTCGGCTTGAAAATCCAGAAAGGGGAGGGAGAAAAAACGAGCGATGTGGAGAACCTGCTTCGTCGAAATCAGCCCTCGGTCTGAAGAGTCACCCATTGGAAGATGGTGAGTTCGGATAATTTTGAATATTGCAGTGGAAACAATTAGGAAAAGATGAATTTAGATAAGAATATTTCAAGGACGATATTAAAAAGAGGATTTAAATTATATTTTTCCACTCTGGCTATTGCTCTATTATCATGGGAGTTATGACTATTTTCTTGAATACTTCTTTAAGAGTTTTGAGCTTTAGGGTATACCTGAGATCATCATTTCTCATGAACCAGTCTGCGTTTGGGATAATTCTAATTATTTTATTTTGAACAGTTTCTAAAATTTTTATGTTAGAATAGGCTGCGTGTCCCCAGATTGACATGTATAAATGAGAACAGGTCGGAAGATCATTTTATAAATAAGCATTTTATTTTTAATAGATAAACGTGAATTCCGGGCAATTAATGGGTAAACTTTAGCCACGGCAATATTTAAGTTTCTGCGAATGTGTGTTATATGTTGTTTGAACGTGAGGTGTTTATCTAGGATTATATACACCTAGGTATTTAGTGTTGCGAGGCTAAAGGACGGGGATGTTGCGTTAATACAAATCAGGTGGTTATTTTTTAATGTGAGAGAAGAAGACGGCCTCTGTTTTTGATACATTTAATGCGATTTTCCAGATTGTTTACCATTCTTAAAAATTTGCAGTGTTTGTGTAGAAAGTGTGTGATGAGAGCAAGTTCATTACTTTGCGCACAGATCGAGATATCATCAGCATACATGAAAGTTGTGGTCTGGCTGGTCCTAGGAATATCATTTACATAGATATTAAAGAGGGCAGAGGCTAATAAACTTCCTTGTGGAACCCCACATTGTACGGGTTTATTAGAAGAGTGGATGTTATTCACTCTGACAGAGAAAGTTCTATTGCAAAGGTAAGAAGAGATTACTTTGATTAGGTGAGGATGGATGTTAATTTTGATCAGTTTATAGAGTAGACCTATGTGCCATACTCTATCAAAGACTTTTTGGATATCAAGGAAAACAACTCCTGTTGATTTCCGATCTTTAAATCCTGTTTTAATGTACTCAATCACCCGCAAAAGCTGGTGCCATGTGGAGAGTTCAGCTCGGAAGCCGTGCTGCTGGGTAATGAGAATGTCATTAGTGTTGAGATGTAAGCAGAAACCTCTTAGCAGAGCCTCTTATAGCCTCTAAATTCAGGAATTGATTTACAACCATAGAAAATAAATTTATTGTTCGATGAATCCGGGATCTCGTTGATAACAAACTCAATGAGCAATGCCATGTAAAGACCACCTTCGTGGGCTAAATCTTGAACAGCTAAAAAGTATTCTTGTAAAGTTTCATACGTTTGGATTCCATCAAATGATGTAATCGGATGCAATCGATTTTTCCCTCCGAAAATTTCTTGATAAACGTTCTTTATCTGATTCCAATTAATAATGCTTCGAAACAAATTCTCAAAGATTTTATTCTTACAATTTTACAATTTTAAGTGGTTGCCCTTACATTAGTGCTATTTATTTTGCTGATAATGGTTTTTCATAACTTTGAATTATTTTACAATTTGAAAATATTATTTCCAATTTGTGAAGAGCTACATTAAATATTTGATTGTAAACTCTTTTTATTAATGCAAATTAAATTTCTCACTGAAGTCAATATTTTAAATAAACATGTCCAGTAAAAGAATAGCTTATGATTATTATTTTTCGTGATTCAAAAATTTAAAGATTCAAATACGTGAAATCTTGTGCATCTTGCATCTTCAAATTTCTTATATATCTCTTTTTTATGTGCTTTAACTTCGTACATTTTATGTAGATGTCGTCATAGTTCTAGTATCTAGTGTATTACTATTATGTAACTTTTGCATTTGATTTTATCTATTTGTTTCAGGTGTTCATTTTTTTTCAATTTTACTTTTAGTAAATTTGGATGCTTGCGTTTCTAAAAATTATGTTTCCCCCAACTTTTAATTTCCGGCTTTCAAAATATCAACTGTGAAAAGTAGTCATGCTTAGAATATAAATTAAAAATGATATTTTGCTATTTTTTACGGTGCCCCAACTATTTAAAAGTGCCGATATATATAGATCCTCAAGATGAACAGGTTGATGTGGTGTAGTATTTCAGAAAGTGAAGTACTGATTTTTTCTGGACTATGCCGAGAGGTGAGTTTTTTCATAGAACAAAATTAAGCAATCGTCAATCAATCATCATTTCTTAAATTCAATCAACGTATATAGTAGATTATTCTTGAAAAAAAAACACAAAATGTGCAGGTGTGCTTACCTAAGCAACTCGTCTTCATTTTTACATTGCACAACTGTTGTCACAGAGAAGTACAAGACAAATTCTTTATCTTTTATAAATTCTAAGGATTTCAAAAGTATTTCTTTTAGTTTAACAATTTCAAACAATTGATGCACTGTTTCATCGATTTCTCTTGCAATACAGTTAGCAAGTCAACATTTATAACATATTATACATTATTGATTACAAATAATGTTCCATGAAAAATGAAACTCTCACTTTTATTAGATAATCCGTTAAGACTTTTGGTTCTCAACGAAGAGTGACAGCTTGATGAGAAACTTTGAAACATTTTCATAGTAATGGCTGTATGAGAGTAATATTTAAAGAAAAAAAAAACTTCACCGAAAAATGTATGTGGGAAATTTTTACTTAAAAACAAACAAAAAGGTTTGCCCAAAAAGTTTTCAACTCAAAACTGAGTGAGAGTCACTAATCCACGATTTCTGATTCTCTGCATTATGAAAGGTATTATAGCTCTTATAGTGAAAGACGGGCAAAATACCTCTTGTATATTATCTAGGTTCTAACTTGCATTGATTTTTTTTTCATACCATATTCATTAAACATTCCATTTATATTCTAGAGCAGGGGTGTCCAACACGCGGCGCCAATACGTAATTTGCGGCCCACCGACTCTTTAAAATATGTTTTTAAATATCAGGTTTTTTCCATTTTGAAATTTATTTAAGGGGAAATTTATATATATATAAATCTACAATGTATCTACCTGTTAACTGTTCTTGTTTTAAAATGAATTCTTTTTGATAATAGAAAAGTCCTTTACTATGGATGGTTCATGATTTTCTATGTATGCGACTTTTATATCTCCTCCTCTTTTTCTGTTTGGAAACCCAAACAGCATGAGGCAGTCAGAGATGTTTTTTATAGTTTAAAAAAACATTCAGGATGGTTATGATAAAAGGCAATGTATCTTAATCGTTTGAGAATCACAGCACAATCAACTTACATCAATGAGTAACGAAAGATCAATTCAAAAGGAACTCCGAAATTTTCAAGAAAATGGCAACTGTAATATTTTAAACATTATTTGATCATTTTATTATTTTATTATATAAACATTATTATATTATCTACGTCTGTAAACATGAAAAATATTGAAAACAATAATAATAATTCATTTTGTTTTAAATTTTCACTCCAATATATGTTTTTTGTTTCCAAATCTGATATAAATGTACACATCTTTATGTGCGGCCCGCGAGATTGTAATATTTTCCCGAAGTGGCCTGCAAGGCCGCTTCGGTTGGACACCCCTGTTCTAGAGATCTTTCATTGTGTTTTAAATTTGCATGATACATGAGCCTGATATAAATATTATCTGATACTTTCCCTGAAATACTATACATACGTTTTTGAATTGAGCTGTTCAAAAGAAATATCCATGTGTTATCCCAAGATTTATTAAAAACCACCTTTGACGAATAGTAAATGTACATTTTTCCGCTTCCCAGCTGTGTAAGTTTCCCGCTTCCCGACATCTTTGTAGAAATAATCACCCTACGTGCAAAGCCCCCTGTGCAACTTTGAATTGTTGCGTAGTACCAGTTTGGATAGTCCGTCTACCTTTGACATCACGAGCGACTCTTTTCTCGCCACTAGCAGAATGTAACGAGGTACTAAAAAGAGGCACAAGCCCCTGATCCCCGAAGCAGAGACGGGGAGAGATACTTTGATACTTCGAAGGGAGTTTAAGCAGGAAAAAGGACTCTACTCTCATGAAACATTGTTTTGAACTCTAACCATCTTTTAATAAGTTTAATAACTTCAATGTATAATCTGTATATAATAGCTGTGACGTAAATAAACTAAATATTCAAATTAATTAATATCACGCTAATGTTATTTATCTCAAACGTCACACACACTTTCGCGATAACTCAAGCAATGTTTTCTTATCGAAAAATTAATTGGAACACTTAAAACACATTCTAAAATTTAACTTCCTTCCAAATTAACTCTCGATGACCCTTCCGTGGAATTGGTATCAAAATTGATTTATAATCCGCATATATAAATGATAGTTGCACATACGCCGACTTAACATGCCGCTCATACGAGGATTGGTGTTCACTGCATGGAGTTACAAAAAGGCTTACAACCTTTACAATAAAAAAAAAAGCTTATCAACGAAGAAAACTCTTATTGTCCAAATGCAGGTTTCGTTATCAGAAACCTTCATCGAATTAGTATACATGGATGATGTAATAATCACTGTTTTCGCAAAATACTCGATGAATTTATTTACACCAATTCACAATTATAAGTGGTTATTCTTGTGTTAATTTGATTTAATTTACAACTCTAGTTCCCTATAATTTGAGTTATTTTAAAATTTAACATTCTTACCTGCACCATACGCAGAAATAATTTAGATATTTAACTGTGGATGTCATTTTACTATGCAAATTAATTCTTTTAATGAAATCAGTAATTGAAATAAGTAAATCATTTGGAAACACCTAACTGGATTAAATTTTTTTATCTTGAATAATTTAAAAAATTTAAATTTGGTAATGACACATTTTTTTACATTCAATTTTCGGATTTCTTATGTATATATATACATTCAGCATCGTATATATTAGGGAGATCGAATTATAGTTTTTAATGTCCAGTATGGGGTTACGCCGCTAAAACTAATATCGATATTTTAGACATTCTGCAAAATTCTTTAATACGTATGATTGTCAAAGCCACAAGATATATGCGCAATGATGACATACGTAAAACATTACAAATTACCAGTTTTAATGCCCTTTTTAAGAAGATTGCAATTAACTTTTTTGATGATCTGCCAGCAACCAACAACTATAATATGCAAAATTTAATTCCATACATTCCTAATTATAATTCTAAAAGACCAAGAAGAATATACTTCTTGATTCGTACAATCCTCCTTAACATTAATTTTTCGTGCAATATTTTTACTACACCTCATTTTACTAAAATTTTACTTTCTTTAATAAGACTTGGTACCCTAAAAATCGCAAACCTATCGTTTTTTATTTTCATTTAATCTTATTCTTTGCATTATTATCTTTCTATTGATATATCATTTGTGCATGTCGGAAAGTTAGAAGTTGAATAAAACTTCATTTGAAAACAAATTAGGCAATTCAGCCTAACCCCCTTTTTAGAAAAAAAAGCTAAAAAATGCGTTATGATAAAAAAAATCTATTTTATAAATTGAAATAATAACTATAAAAAAGAATGTGTAGTATTAAAAGCAGAATATTTCCGAGGCAATACAATAATGTAATTTTTCTTCCTTGTGAAATGTGTGCATGTAAAATTTTTAAATTAAGGCATTTTATATTAATAATTTTATAATTTCAGTTCTTATTCCTGACATATTTTTCATACAAATGTAATACTTTAATATTATAAGAAAAACAGCTAAAATTTTTGTCGTGACAGAATAAAAATTTTTTAAAGTTTTTCTTGAAATTTCTTGTGCAATTAGTACTCTCTAAAAGTTGATCATTTATAAAAATGTGTGGGTTGAAAACATATGAAAATGCAATTATTTTAAATAAAAACGTATAAGTAATATCTTAAAGTGGTATTTTAAGTTTAATTAAGCTTATAATATTTATTTTTTCAGAATTATAAACTTTAAAGTGGTTTTTCTCAGTTTGTGTTTTTAGAAACCTTAGTGCATTCAAAATGCTACTCCTTCGACAATTATTTACCAATCACTTCAATTTTTTTCCTCCGTGTTAAAAAAAAGCATGTAATAAAATTAGGGATCCGTTTTGCTATAAACTGAATAAATTTTTAAAAAAAAAAATAAAATGTAAGACATGTTGGCTTTTTCGTTGATTTTTAGCCTGTATATCAACATTTTATTTTTTTTCTCGAAAACGAATGAAGTTATTCTAAAATCGATCCCTAAAGTTGTTAAGAACATCCATAAGAATATTATAAAAAAATTTCATGTCAAAAAAAAAATTTTTACAAAAGGAGTAGGACTTTAAAATTTTCCCAATTTTCTACAAAAAATTTAAATTTTTAAAATTGTGTGAATAATATATGAAAATTTTCATCTGGTAAGATTTTCTTGAATAGAAACATTGTATAAAATGTTAAAATATAATTTTTAAATACGTAAATAAAGAAGTATGCTCAAAGGGTGCCAAGTCCCCTTAAATATTTTTGTCATTATTTCTCTCTTGCCTTCCCCACTGGACTTGTGCCTCCCCATTTCTTAAATCCCAGCCTCCAGGGCAACCAATTGGAGTCACTGTTCACTGTAATTAGCAACCAATCAGAGAGCAGTCCCTAAGCTCTCAGCCAAATCAAAAACTTTTTTAAATTCATCATCCAGACGAAACACCGAAGCCACGCCTCCCGGATCCCATCGATCATCCAATCGTCGCCATGCCCCCTAGCAGAATCCAAAACTCCACTCTCGTCATGCCCCTCATCGAAGACTTATCCAGATATGGGATTGAGGAATGTTCTTACAGTCCAGAAGCCCGAAAAAGCAACGCCTATAGTTTTTAATGTTTTGTTTCGTGTTTGTGGAAAATTGAAGCCTATTTCCCAAGATCTAATGCAGCGTTTCTCAAACTGTGTGGCGCTCCTCTTTTGGAGGCGTAATAACTTTACGAGGGGGGCGCGAGCATATTGAAGTCGAAAACAAAAGTTTATTTAAAAAATTATTAATTTACTGAAAGTAAACAAAAACAAAATATTTTCTGATATAATAAAATATAGAATACATATTTACACTGATATAATACACTTATAAAAGTATCAGCACTTTATAATGTATATTTTATTATTAATTTAAGAATGCTAAGTTGAGAACAAGTTTGATAATTATCAGCGACTCCCTGGGCTTGTATTAACACTTATCTCGATAGTTTGTACAGTTTATAATTAATTCTTTAATTGTCAATTTATAGTTACGTGATTCGTTCCCAAATGCTACCCTTTTCTACGTAAGCGCGCGTATTTTGATGTTTTTTCGGGAGGGGGGAGGTATAAATATGCAAATCCTCTGAAATAAGTAAATCCTTCGCAAACACTGTCAATGTCCTTTTATTGCATTCCAAAGCCTTCCGAATAATTTTATGGATAGCAGTGCCTAAAAAAGATCGCACTTCGGAAAGACGTATATATACGTCCAGAAAATTAATGCTTTGGCTGATCGAGATGTTTGTATACGTCGGTAACACACAAGAAATTAGTCGCATATGGTAGCTTTAGTGTCAAAGTATAGTGTTATTGAATTCAATACATTGCTATTGTATGGAGGGGGCGCAATGAAAATGATGATATTGGGTCGCGTGTATGGAAAGTTTGAGAATCACTGATCTAATGTGAAGGTATACACAATCTGAGTTTTGAATCGGAAGAAAATGAATAAATAATAAAAAATAAGTAAAAGTAAACTAATATAAAAGAAAATATGATCATTCTTTGAGTACCGAGTCCGCAGGAATTTGCATACCTCTCTAGAGCGGGTTCGATAACCATTTTGCTGAGGCATGTCAAACCGATCTACCAGCATGATTCAGCATGCCACACAGTATGAAATTTTTAAAAATTCGTTTCCCGAGGAAATTCGTGCAGATTTAGAGAGTAGAAGTCCATAATATAGCTTTATATATTTATTATACATTATTTTTGCATCGTTTAAAGAGTGGCCGTGATAGCCTAGTGGTCAAGGTAGCGAACTCCTGGAAAGCGCGTTATGAATTCGAGCATAGTATCACTGAATTCGAACAGTGTGAGGGGAAGTGACACACGTTAAATCTGTCGAGAGCGCAAATATCCAACCGGTGGTATAGCGTGGTGGTTAGGGTGAGTGAGTGAATACTAACGTCGCACTGTTCATCTACACGAGGACATTTAGCAACGGACCATGTAATTTTGAACCATGGTCAAGTAACGTGAATGACACTTGAGCTGGAACCCCTTCTCCTAAATACAAATAATACCAAAGGGAGGATGTTTAAGATTTCGACAGATTTAAAGTGCATCGCAACCCTACACGGCAGGTCTTTAGTGGTACTGGGTTCAAACTCGTGACAAGGTCAGCCATGATCCTATATCGTGACCACTCGGCTACCGCAGCCACACGTAAAGGTTATGAGAGTAGGTTACCAGTTTAGATGTCTTCCTTGTCACTTGATCATGGTTACAAATTACGAGGGCAATCTACAAAAGCCTTCGCCCAGCTGAATAGAATGATGTTAATTATCACTCACGCTTTGTTTAAAGAGGTTCCTTAACACATATAAAAATATTATTATAAAAAACTACCAATTCTTCTACAAAAATTAAAAAATAAATAAATTGTACCTAGATTATTTATTCTAAAGATAAGTGGTCTATATATAGACCCCAGGGGTCTATGACAACTTTCAACGGGTATATGCCAGTGAGGAAATAATTCAAGTGTCAATGAAGTGTAAATGGGTTCTATAGTAGTGGATCTTATTAAACTAGATCTTGACTTAAATCTTTTTAAAAAAAATTGATCTAGTGGAAAAACCAAATTTACCAATTGAACTGATTTACTTATTACAATTTGTGAGATTAATTTGAGATTACTGGGTGACAGCATAAATTTCATCAAGACAAGGATCCTTTCAGCATTCTTTACAAAATTCAGCTAAAGAAGTATAATATTATTCCTTGCGAATTTCCTCAATTTGTCACAGATAATCTGTAGGGACTTTTTAACATATGTTCAACATTTAAATGCCTTTTACTCAGATCCTGAAACTAGTTTTGAGATTGCCTTTTTATAGTAACACTACAGTAGACAATGAGAATTATCATATGAATACTCATATTCAAATGAGAATTCATTCATAAACGAAAAAAAAGGACTCTTACTAACAACAGAAATTTAGGGTTAAACCTGACTAGATTGATATGAAATGATGAAAACTTATTAATGAAGCTCTAGATTCCTCCCTGTCTTTAAAGGATTTGTTTGTTGAGTTATTTTTGTATCAAGTTAATTAATGACCATGTGCTTCTTAAGTTTTAAACGCTATACTTCTCTACAATTAGAAATTTAATAATTCTTTTAAAATAAACAGTAGTATCAGCTGTCAAAAAGACATTTAAGTTGATAAGTTCACAAAAATTCAATATTAGGTAAGCAGGGATATACCCGAAACCGAAAAACACGCCAACAGGTCTATGAGACAAAATGTTTGAGAACCTCTGCTCTTGCATCTCTGTTACTAATAATTATTGTGATTTTTTTCAGATTGCCATTTTAATCATCAATCACAATAAATAATTATTTTAGAAATACAACATAAGTTGTAGATATTTTTAAAAACAAATGGAATGAGTTATAGAAACGAATACAACAAAACTTATACACAGTGATGAATAATGAAAGAGAAGTTTTTACACTGACTCTTTACTATAGAAATAAATAAACCACATGCTCTTTTAAATTCTTAAGAAATAAACAGAATAATTGTGATAAGCAAATTATTTATTTTAAAACCTCGCATTGAGAAGCGACACCTGAAATACTGACATAGGAAAACACTAATGGGACATATTTCGTGAATGCCATTACTTCTTTTTGTCGGCAATAGTCTCCTTAATTCATCATCAGGAATACACTTCAAACGTCACTTGATTCAGCTTACATCGCATCCACTGAAGGAGGAATATACCGTGTCGAGTTTAAAGAGTGGTGAGTATACAACAGTAACAAATAAATTACCTCGTTTAGAACACTTTGTGGAGTTTTGTACAAAAGGGAAAAACAGTAATTAAGGAATAAACACATAGTTGTCAGGAAAAAAAACCGATGAATATTTTTTACATAAAATTTTTTTACCCTTCTGCATACTTGAGGTATACGAAATTAGTGCAAGTAGGGTCAACTGCTGCAGCGTACAATCTCACAATGGGTTCTAGGACTTCATCTTGATACCGGTCAGCCGTCACAGAACCCCGTTTAAAGATGTAAAGGTCGGTGTGATATCCTAATGAAATCCCTGCCCACACCATAATGCTTCCGACTCGGAATGCGTGATGTTCGGTAACGTTTTGAAGCTGATTGCGTGTTCCTTGTTTACGACATATCCTTACACACTTGTCTTCTGGTTCCAAGATCAAATCTTGATCATCAGTAAGCACGACATTGCCCCAGTCAGACAGAGTCCAATTGCCATGTTCCCGGCACCACTTTAATCGTGCCTCTCTTTATTGGAAGGATAGAGGAACACACTAACTCGAGTTACACTGGCATACAGTTCATTCATATGTAATCTTCGGTCAAGAGTAGTTGCAGATATAGTCTTACCAATGGACGCTGTAACAATGGGTGTCACACATGTGGAGGTTGCTCTGCGATTCCGCTTGGCTACAATAGCAATATACGGATCTTCCGCGGGAGTTGTAACCTTTGGGCGACCACCTACGGGCCTTCGAACAACTCTGTCTGTTTCCTTTGGAATTGTTTCCATTAACGTTAAATTACAGAATGATGAACGTCGAAGAAAAGAGCAATATCTGTGATCGACTGCCTCGCTTCAATGCGCCCCACAGCATGTCAGCGCTTAGAATCTTCCATTCGTTTTCTCGAAGTCATAGAAACACGTATGTCTTGAGAACAAATTGTACGAAATTTTAAACACCTTCTATTAGCACGCACAATCAACTTCTGTAGTCCTTCATAAAGCTGGCTTCTTATTAGACTGCCATTTTTGCATATTTCTTTACATGAAAGCATACAATTGGCTGTTACCTAACATATTTACATACTTCCATCTACCTCTGCAGAAAATGTCCTCCTCTTTAATTCTGATTGGCTACCGGAAATTAGCATTTTCCTCTCCGAGTTTCACTTTTGGAAGTGAGTGTAATTTTATTCAGAGGATATTTTGACAGATTCAGGTTGCACCACATCTGTATACAATGAGGTTACCAAGTCCAATACACAAAGAGTAGTGAGTTTTCAACAATGAGAAATAAGTGTACCACGTTTATTACGCAGTTTGAGGAGTTATGTAAAAATGAAGTGAAATAGTTAAGGAAGTAGTTGTATGTGCCAAATAAAGGTCTCATCCAGTTAAAATCTTCTTTATGTTTTTTCCCGAATGATTTTCTCTGCCAACCTGTGAGTGAAGTTATGTACAAACCAATGCACATTTATTCCCCCCCTCTGGTTTCGCTATTGCACTATAGAAAGAGTATTAGCTCAGAGTTTCTCAAACTGTGGGATGCCCCTCTCCTAAGGGGGCGTGAAAACACTACGAGAGGGGCGCGAGCAGATTGAAATGTCGAAGACAAAAGATAATTAAAAAAATTATTAACTTATTGAAAATAAACGAACAAATACATTCTGACATAATAAAAAGTGAAATACACATTTATACTGATATGATACACTGATAAATATATCAGTACTACGCAATGTATTTTATAATTATTGTAAAAATAATACAAAGTTAAGAACAAGTTTATCAGTGACCCCATGAAACTGTCATGTATAAATTATATGCAAACGTTAACATTTATCTTAATAATTCGTACGGTTTACAATTAATACCTTAAATGCAGATTAAAAATTACGCGATTTGCTCCCTCCCCAGTGCTCCCGCTTAACACTTAGGCAACTGTATGTGGAAAGGGGTGGGGTGGGGTGGAAAAGGAATAAATAAGGAGATCCTCTGAGATAAGGAATACTTCGCAAACTCTGCCAAGGTCATTTTATTACAATTCGAAGTCTTAGGAATAAATTTATAGATAGCAATGCCCAGAAAAGATTGTACTTCTCGGAAGGACAAATATATACGTTCGAGGCAATTAACTCACTGGCTGAGTGAGACTTTTATGTACGCCAGTGGCACTTAAGATGCTAAAGTCGTTTTATGGCTTTAGCTTCAAAGTACAGAATTATTGAATTGAATACATTGTGATTGTACGGAGGGGTCTCGATGAAAATTATGATTGAATAGTGGATCACAAATACTGAAGGTTTTAGAAGCACAGTATTAGCCTATACATAGAACAAAAATAGTGTAGATATCTTACAACTCAAGTTAGATATAACAAATAAAACATAAAATAAGGGACCTTGTTTCCTTTTTTAAGCCCAAAGTAGTCGAGATGTCACGGTCCTGTAACTGTGGGAAATATTTGCATGCAGTGGGTAAAAGCACTTACGTCTTTCTGCAATCACCTGCTGTGTACAGGGGCTTTTGTGTTACTAAAATCTGGGAAAGTTTAAGTCGGCATACTAAAGAATTTTGAAGAGTGAGGTGCTAGTTCGTGTATCCTTGTGATTTTGTGACGATCGTTCAAAATTATTACCTAGATTGTTAACAGAACTTGTGTGTGGCCAATTATGAGATTTATAAAAAAATGATAGAGAGCCTGTGAGGATTTGCAGAAACGAATATAGATAAATATTTCCAAGGAGAAAAGCTCTTAATTTTCCATTAATGTGTCGATGTTGATGTCAACAAATCTTATATCGTTAACAAGTCTAGCCAACATCGTCAACAAGTGTGTGGCTTCAACTTATGACCTTAATAAAAATAACAGAAAATTTATAAACACACTCGCGTATGTAATAAGTATTTCCTTATAGTTATTTTTTATAGTTATATTTCCTTGTAGTTACTTCCCTTCATTTATAACTGGAATAAACAAAATTTACAGACTATAGGTATAAACCAATATATTTATACTTAAAGAATAATTTTTCCTGTTGTACACTGATGAAAAGTTTTCTTTTAAATAACTGATAAAGTTTTTGAAAAGCACATAAGCTTCCGTTTTTTTCTTCATACTGAATTAAAATATTTGGCTATTTAAATATTGAATTACGAATATTGTAAAGTGAAGCAGCACCTGTTGCTGAAGTTTTGAGTGCCTTCTACCGTCCCCCTTAAATATTTTGTATCGGAATCGAGA
Source organism: Trichonephila clavipes (assembly GCA_019973935.1). NCBI lineage: Eukaryota > Metazoa > Arthropoda > Arachnida > Araneae > Nephilidae > Trichonephila > Trichonephila clavipes. The sequence continues at coordinate 1,639 of BMAU01004994.1, read as the reverse complement.
TTCAATTGATCAATTACTCGAAAATTATTTGTGTATTTGCAATCGCAACAAATTGGCTACCATGTTCTCTTCCAGTTTTGAAAGTTATTTTCTGTGTAAGAAAGAGATATACAACATTTACGCTAGGGAGAGATATACTGTGAACTAGGTTTAACGCGAAACAGCCTAAAACGAAATATTTGAATGGTCCGACAAACTGCTATGCATTTTTTCTTCTGACACAAAATAAAAATCGCTTAACACGAAAATATTTCTCTTCTGGGAATGAGCAAAGTACGGAGGGCACCAGCCGCTCAGGCTAGATTTAAGCGGGGAGTGAATTGAAGAGAGGCAGTTTTACATGTTTCGTAGAGTGGAAGACTAATTTGACTTTGAATTACCCTAGGAATGGCCTGTGACACGATAAAAATGGGTTTACCTCTAAGCTACTTTTACACTTCATCCCTGCAAACCCCACACAAAACCTCTTATCTCTCATCAGTTGGATTTGAATTTGGATGATGAGTATTTCACTGTGTGAGTAAATACACTGCTGGACAATTGCAAAGGAAGGATCACAAATTGCTATGTAGCATAACATTAAGCGAGACATGAGGCCTAGTAGGATAAACTATAGTTGCCACACTGTTCAGACATTAGAATAAAAAATATTTATTGTTCTGGATAGTACAAAAGCTGTGAAACCTCTGAAAAAAATGTTCATTTGATCTGCGTACGGAGAAATGGAACAATGCATCTAAAATTCAGCAGGCACCTTAAAGAAAGGTATCAGTACGGCATATGCCCACCGTGGAGTGTGATGCAACATTTCACACGTCGTACCATACTTTGCACAACAATATCCAGCAGCTGTTGAGGCAATTTATCCCATTCCTCTGTGAGTGCAAGGATGAGGTTGTTCTTGTTTGTCGGAGGAAAGTTTCGAACAGCAACTTGCCTCCCCAAAGCATCCCAGACATTTTCAATGGGGTTTAGATCTGGAGAACGCGCTGGCCATACGAGACGTTGAATAACCTTGCTGTCTAGACAATCCTGAACAGCGAGTGATCGACGACATGTTGCGTTGTCGTCCATAAAAACAAATTTATCACCGACTACACCACGGAAAAGACGAACATGAGGAAGTAGAACTTCATCAATGTATCGTTGGCCCGTCATAGTCCCATTCGGAACCACATGTAGGCGCGTGCGACCATTGATCATGATGCCGGCCCACACCATGATACTGCACGTCGGATATCGGTCCTTTTCCTGGATATTTTCTGGACGATAAGCAGTACCACTCTCGCGCCAGATCAGTTGGCGTCTACAATCCGATGACAGACTGAACCTACTCTCATCTGAGAATAGTACGCATGCCCAGTCCTGTTCAGTCCAATTGTGATGCTCACGACACCGTTGCAAACGGGCAGTATGGTGCTGTCTAGTCAATGGGACACACAACAGGTCTGCGTGCGTATGGTCTCGCCTCAAACGTCTGGCAACAGTGTTTCGGGAGATCTGCTTTCCTGAGGCAGCAAGAAACTGATTTGCCACTTGCTGAGCTGTGATGCGTCTGTTCCTTTTTGCTGATATAGGACGATATATCTGTCTTCTGCAGGCGTCGTACTTCTAACACACACTCCTCCGTGCCGTCTAC